>JAUJYS010002182.1:0-15380 GCA_033995665.1 Melogona broelemanni
GTCACTTCATGTTATGTTTTTCATTAGGTAAGTCAGTTTTTCTACGCGCCCCACTCGACACCGTATTTTCAGGTCGCTCATGTCTTGAACGTGTAACTTAGCCGAAATGTTTTTCTCTTGTAGTTGATCAAGTGCTGAATCACAAGTACGTTGTACCCACTTTCAAGAGAATATCCACTGTAATACTATTGTAATCATTTCGGGAGATTATGTGCCCCTCTAAACGCTTAAGCATTAAATGGAGGGCGCATATGTTTATCAGATCTGGATGGCGTGGAGGATATGAAGGGCGCATATGTTTATCAGGGATCGAAAAAGCGAAAACCCAAGCCGGGAATTGAACCTGGAATCGCAAAAGTAAAATTGTACCGCCAAGCAGGCGGTACAATGTTTACTTTTCGTTAATTTCAGCAATATTTCACCAAAAACGTAATAAATTCATCAACGTCAAATACTGATAGTTCCAAAATAACTACTGTAACTTTATTTGACAGACTCTTGTATCCAATAATTAATTTGTTCTTAATTCGCTGATAATGTAGCTACCGTAAGACGCTTTACGTAACTAACTCATAAATTACATGTACGTCTTATTTAATACCAAATAATGTGTTTCTTCGCACACGCGTTCGTTCGTAAAGTAAATTCTAAGATTTTTATTACATTTTAAGATTTGCGTTTAAAAAAAAAAAGAATTATTTCTAAAACGTTTGGAACTGGATTATGATCACGTGCAAGTAGATACATTCAGAAAAAAATTAAAATTTATATAAAAAGGATCACACTGAAGACACCTAACCTTTGTGCACTTAAAAATCCGGTTCGCAGTCATGAGTCTCATGACCTCTCCAGTTGAGCACCATTGTTATTATGCCAACTGCTATCGTGTGCATATAATGTGCAGTTTCGCACGCTACTCGTGCAGGTATTTGGATAATTTGCTGCCGCCCACTGCCTGTAGCCCAGGGCGAGTTCCCATCCCCGGCTAGCGCACTCTGTAATTTATTTAAACTCTAGACGCGCAGACGCTACATTTTGTCAAAAGGAAAACCTGAGCCCAGAGTCCAAAACCTCCCCGCTTTGATGCCATGATGCTTCGATTTCATGAGCATTCCCGAATTGCTAGATTATTTTTTTAACGCGAAGTTTAATTACATTTTTTTATCGGGATCCTTTCTTTTCGTAAAGGTAATGTCAATGTAGAAAAAACTTCCACGATGATCGAAAGAAGCGTTTCGTCAAAGTTTAAAAAAAGAATGTAAAATAAAAGCATAGTCATTATGCTGATATTTTGTTGAACTGTGCGAGTTGATGAAAGAGATCGTGAGAAAATGTCGTATGATTTCGATGAAACGTGCTTTAATTGGCATGTAGTTTTACGTTTAACCCTTTTTTTAATAACATTATGAAAAATGTCATTTAAATGCCATTTCACGGGAAGGAATAAAAAAAGCGTTCCAAGTGATCTCGTACATCAATTCATACGGTTCATCGAAATATCTGTCTGGTATAATGAAAAATTCAACTTTCATTTTACAATTTTCACTTTCTTTTCGAATTGAAAGCGCGTTTTAAAAATACGAAGGTGCGGGTATCAGGAGGATGCTTCAGATTTCATTTTTCGTCATTTTAGGAGAAAATTAGGCCTGTCGTTTAATATTTACTTTCACTAGTATGATATCTATGTTACAATATCTCATGACAGGCACGGACGTATTTTAATTCGTGGAAAGCGTTTGTGATGTTTGTTGGAAGTTGTTGACGACGTTCATTTTTTTTTGTGTCCGTAGACACTTGGCTTTTGTTTGAGCAAGAATAAATGAGAGTGAATACAAAACTGATCTCATTTGCTTTGGTAACCTCTCGCAAATAACGCGATATCAGCGGGGGATGAGGAATAGTGTATAGAATCTCTCCAGTTTATAGAATCTCCCGCTGCGCGGTTCCAAAGTGATGGGTGGGTGTCCCGACATATTTTTTTTTCCTCGTCTCAATTCCGGCTAGCCGGATGCGATTTTCATGTTTCTCCTCATCAGAAAATATTTTTTTGACATTAGCATGCACGAATACATTTTGGACGAGATGCTAGGGAAGTAAACACTGACACACACACAGGCTAAGGAGGTGTAGTGGTGTTCTGGTTCGCTTTAGGAAAAAGCATGACCGGGGCTTCGAGAAGACATTGCTTTTACATTGAAACAATTAATCTCTAACGAACCTGGCCTACGAGTGATACGATAAACTTTTGGTTCGTTGATATGGACAGTACACGTATTTCGTGTTATACAGTATGTGAAATTCGAAGATGGCCGATAACAAAAGTAATGTGGCGCTTTTCTATGTCGATCTTTTTGCAGATCGATTGTTAAAGAACAATCGATTGCGATCGATATCGTATTGCAACCTGCATATGCACTCTTCTGCCAAATAATTAAATATGCCAAACCGGCAAAAATGTACAGTTGACTGTGATTGAAAAATGGAGAACTATTATTTGATATCAAATTTTATGTATCTAATCTTGCCATCATGATTGTGTTTTAAGATTATCGATTGAGATTTTGTCTAAAATAATTTGTTTTGTGAGGTGAAATGTCCCTTAAAATAGCGTTTAATTAAAATGTATACTGTAAATAGTTGATTGAAAAATGACAACAACATTGCCCCATATTATTCTCATAACGCGATATCAGCGGGGGATGAGGGTGGGTTTATAGAATCTCCCGCTGCGCGTTCATTCTCATTCATTCTCATTCCCATATTATTCCATATTAATCCATATTATTATCCATATTATTCTCCATATTATTCTCCATATTATTCTGACCGTTGCTTTATTTAAAAAAAAAAATTTAATGTCACCTGTCTAGCCTGTACGTCCCATCCGCCGACCCTGTGCCGCGGACTAGGAACCAGTTTTAACGGTACTTGCGTTTCAAAAGCATATATTTATTATTGAAAAGTAATAAAAAAATTATTTAAAATAATCGAAGTTAAATCCATCGTGGGAGAAGCTTAGCGTGATCAGAGTGCCCCCAAGTAAAAGAGCCAACACCGTCTGACTCATGGAAATTGCAGGAGCTCGTTAAGTTTTGTGAAGCCTGTCACTTGGCCTGTCACTTTCACTTTTCCCATCGCTTTTCGGTGTGCCCTGCGGGGGGGAGGGGGGCGTCCCATTTTTTGGAAGCGCATACGCTTGATGCAAAGTGTTCACGTAATACATTATCGTCTTCAACCGAATGATCAAAAATAAATTTCTACTTTGACTTCACGAGGTGAACGAACTTTCAGTTTACATACACACACACAGACAAAGTCTTTAGGATTTTCGCGAATCGATATCGGTTGCTAGCGACATAAAACTAAACGAAATTGATACATACGGTTATACGGGGCCGCAAATGTGTGTGTGTGTGTGTTGGTGGGGGGAAGGGGAGGTAACATGACAACCATTGACCGGAGTCTATGTACTCTAATTTTATTATGTTGATTGAGCATGTTATGATGATATTGGTCAACTTAATTCGGTGGATATACCGACTCTGTATATTAGTGCAATTTGCAATGTCTATGGCTATTGACCATCGTACCTTTGCAACTTTCATGATGCCAATCAATCATTCTTAAGAAATCCTGAATAGCATTGATTTTTAGATCTCGATTCAAATCACAAATATAAATGCCCGTATGTGCCGGCAAAAGACAACTTTGTCGGAATATAAAGGTGGCGCTATGAAGCGTACACATGACCATAAATGCCCGTATGTGCCGGCAAAAGACAACTTTGTGGGAATATAAAATGGCGCTATGAAGCGTACACATGACCACAAATACGATTTAGTAAAGCAACATTTTTATAACGTTGCGCATTGCTAAATAATAATTGCGGCCATATAAACGCTCCATAGCGAAACCTTTATTATCTAATTTTAATTGATTCTTATTATCTGCATTAATGTCGTGATTTAACAATTGCTGGGGAACTGCATTGTTGTTTGATAATTCATCAGTATTTGTATATTTAAACTTTTTAAATCTTTAAAATGAAACTGTATTTTGAAATTTTATTGTACAAAAGATATTTTTGTATCTTTTTTTGCAACTGTTGGTTTGTTTCCAATTACTATTGCTTACCTGGAATGATATGCAATATTAAATGCACTACATCTTAAATTAGAATGAATATTAATGAGGAAAATATCGATTGTCACATTTATATTTTGTTGTGATTATTTTTTCCTGCGCAATTAAAATTTGCAAAGTAGAATTCGCGAAATTTATGCCGCCATAGCGATCGGCTGTAACATTTCATGCAGTTCGTTTTCGTCTGTACTATACTCTAAGGGTTCAAAATGGACGTAAACTAATTACGATATTGGAAGTGGTTTTATCGTTATGGTGGCTAGTGGCAAAAATGCATTTGTCGATTGAATGTGGGAGCGGACAGCACTGGCCTTGCCGATTGGCGCGGTGCATGAAGCCGGCCGGTACAGCAATCGGGCGCGCACAGTCTCACGTGTGCACAGGTGAAGGTGCTGACCCAATTTTCAGTCGGACGATAATAATAAATATAGAAAAAATGCCAACGCCGCCCATTTTTTCACTGAACACGCGGCCAACCACAAACACTTTCGCTTTCGTGTTGGCAACAACACAATCTGTATCTGCATTTGATCGCCAGCTCGCATTGGCCTATGGGTCATCCCGTGCGCAGCGTGTAGCCGGCGTATAAATAAATATATTCTGTTTTTTATCATTTTCACTTTTACGACTATCAATAAACGTAGTATTCTACTAATCTATTTCCCCCGGGGTTCGTGTGTTTGCAAGACCCCACCCGATAAACACCCCACACACCCTGTGTTGACTGTTAACGCGATATCTCTCGGTAAATTCAGGTGATATCCATACTTTGCGACTTCTAGTATCTCTGCGGCGTACAGCGGTGCCCATTCACTGGAATTGCTTACTAATTTTGCTTTTTGGTTATATTTTCGATTCTGCACGTTAAGTACAAACGGAAGATGTTTGGTACAAAAAAAATCGTTTTTGACATTTCCGGGGGGAGGGTGGATAATATTTTATACCTAGATTATTTAACGTGTGCCCGACAACAAACCTGGCACAGTTCGGCACCAATGATAGTTTCAGAACCACTAAAATGGTGCAAAAAGCACGGCAAAGTCGAGTGTAGATTTAAGCAGAAATTATTAAATTGGTTTTACAAACCGTGCGACTACAGGTAAAATCAAATCATTTTGTTTCGGAACCGCCGAATCCTAATCTGAACTTTGCATGTAGGTTATATTTTCGATTGGGGCGTATCTCGGTTTTTGTTTTCACCTTCGAAATGACATTTAAAAATAAAACAGTATGTGCGCGTGGGTAGCGACCGACGCGCATACTTGTACGTATAGGGTGGCGCAAATACATTGCGAAACGGGTCAAATCCCGTACCAGCCTCGTACTGAACCCACGAATCCAGAAAATAGCGGGTCCTTCCTGTTTCCATGTTTGTTCGTATAGCACTATCGCTCTCGATAAGGTAAAATATTTAATATGGTGAGAAAATAGGGCACAAGCCCAGGGCACACGATTCATAATCATACGGTGCAAATTGACAAAACGGTTTGAAACGGGTCTCAATACGTGGCGGCGAGCCGATTCGAACCAGGATAATATTTAAACAACTGTAACTGAAGAGTAGATTCGGCGAAGTCGAGTCTAGAATTATTTAGTAATAATTGCGGACTGTTCGAATAAAACACACGTACCCACCGTCATAATCCAAGAATGTGCCCCTCATATATCGCCACAGCGACGCGAGGGCTACAATAACCTCCTGTAGTGTTATTCACTACAGTGATCCGGAATAATAGAAAAGTGGGTGATGCGGGCCTGAGTTTTTTATTTATTTATACATGTCGTAGCCCAGTTGGTATTTACTTTTTGTTATTGTCAATCCTTGATAGTACTCATTTTGAGGAACTGTAACGGGAACTAGTTTCTTTTTTCATCGGAGGAGCGGGAACTGGAACTGGTTCTTTTTCAAAAGGAACGAACCCAACACTGGTTATCACTGAAGTGAACATCACAACAGGAGAATCTGTACACCTCTGGTCGCTTGAGCAAATAGAGGGACACATTTGCAACAATATATTGGGATCGGATAACGAATGCCCGAGCCGAGAATCGAACCCGGGATCGCCGCACACATGGCGAATGCTCTACCACTGAGCTACGACGATCGTATGGCTTTGGGTCACTTGGCAGCGAACAACAAGAGAGTGGTAAAAAAACAGCAGTCTTTTAGGAGCGGAGTCACTTGTAGGACTTACCCAAGGATAGGAGATCTATCCTTGGGTCTTGTTCGTTGCGCTATGAGCAAAGCCGTCCTACACTCACTGTCTGCACAGTGGCGGTGTCCAACGGAATACTATCTAAACTCGCTTGTCTCGCTTGGTGTTTTCTTATGCGCGAGTACCAACTGCATACGAACGAGCGTATCTCTAAATTAGAGACGCTCACCTTTCTACATTTCTCATCTCGCCAAATAAAAGCATAATGCCGACCTGCCTCGGCCACGCATCTTCTGCACGGTGGCGGCTTCCAACGGATTATTTTCGAAACTAGCCTACATCGTAAACTAGCTTATACACTGGCACCTGCATGTGTCCTCGTTTCAGAGACATTTCTTTGAGCGAGCATTATTGGAAGGTCAATTGTTAGACTTTACCTGGGCCCAGTGAATGAGATTCTGAGTTGATGTGCCTGCTGGAAAATGCGACAAATAAACTGGCCATCGGGTCTGAAAATAAAACAAAAATTATGTTGATTCAAATCTAACTATGGAGCAAGTGTGGGGTTAGTAACTGAATTACAATCTCGAATTAAGCAAAATTACACTAAAACTGACAATACAGGAAATTAGCTATGAACCGATACATTAACGATGTGATGTTTTTCTTTAAAAGTAAAATCAGTAAACTGTTAACGCTGTTGATTTAATAGTTTGGTGAAATACCGTTACGAACCTCATTCAGTTGGCCGGGATTGTATCCGAAAACCGTGTCCAAAACCAAATCACAAATGACTCTGGATGGTGAATTGCAAATAGTACCACCTGCAAATTTTACCAAATTGGTGTTCGGCAACAGTTCGTTGTAATTGAGGATCTCAAATGTCTTCTGCAAAGGAAGTAGAAAACAATTTATTATTAAGATGGGGGTCAAACGCTTTCAATAAATTTTTCGTGGTTTGGCCTTTACATGGTGTTTCGTGGTGCGCCGTGCGAGTCAGTTTCTCATGGAGTTTCATTCATTTCATTTCATTCAACATTCATTAGGTCACCAGGATAATTCCTACGATCATTCCCAAATTCGTGCAAATTTAAATTATTACTCTGTACAATTTAGTTTTTAATTTTAAACAACACCGTCACCAGGAAACCACCATAGAAAAATACTTACATTTAACAGGAAAGGAATGGTCCCGATCAATTGTCCAACACCTGGTTGAACATTTTTCAGATCTGTTACCGGGGCCAGCGCGATGAAGGCTTTGATCTACATAAATATGCATTTTTTTATCAGTCAGATGGATATAATTTTCGTACACTATTGACACGATTCAAGCGAAATAAAGAGATCAACAACAGAAATCTAAAATAGACGACGACAAAGGTGCGAGAATTTGATTAAATGGCGTGCCACCGAACAAATAAAATCAAAACCATGGTGCATCCATCATCTACAAACATCTAGGAGTAATTCATGAGTACCGAGACTTCCAGTCTGTTGATTCAAAATCAGACAATCAATTACCTTCGATATTACTATCGATCAACGAACAACGATCAAAAGTGACCGAAAGACTGGAAATCACGATAATCTGAGTAACTAAGTGACTAAAGTGAGTGTGTTGCGGGTTAAAATGAGTTAGTGCTATGTTAAGTTTGTTAATAAGCCTTTTGTTTCAGAGTTTTTAACAGTATTGTTTCGTATAAGATAGTTTTTCATTATTATCAGCCCGCTGCCTTCACCTCTAGGCTCCTGGACAGGAAGTCCAGAGGGAGTTAGCCACCCCTTAGCCTCTGCTGAGGCATCGGTAGTAAATGTCACTACTCGAGATTCTGTACCCCTCGTATTTCTATGGCAATACAATGTATGTAATGGACACATTATCACCAGTACCCCGTGATCGAATAAAGGAGAGCCCTCGCCGGGAATCGAACCCGGGACCGCCTCACCACAACCGGTTGCAATGCCGAGTTGCAATATACGAGTAGTACGACGTACGTACGAGCGTATTTCGCATTGCTTTCAGCTTATTGTGTGTATGTACGAAAGTACCCTATAGGTAATTGTTAGATTACCTGCAAATATAGGTATTACCATTTACCAACTGCAAATCACTTGACAAATGAGTGATTGTTGTTGGTCTTAGCAGAATTTCAAGGCTTTTAACGCTTGCCATCTCAATCAATAGATGGCGCTGCTACAGTCTTCATTTAGTCCAGCAATTAGGACACGATGTTTGATTACAATTATACCTGCAGCCCCTAGTGGCGCATTACCGTAGGTTTCACGCGAAGGTCACTAGACGATATCCCAAGCTTGAACCAAATACCCATACAGGTAACTAGAAATAGATTTTACATGTGCACAGTGGAATCAACAACATTAATAATAAAATGCACGTGGATCTGCTGGACGAACACATGTGCTCGGCGGAGACAAATGCAACTATATGTGATGTAACCACAAATGTGCGAGAAAGCGTGAGCGCTTTTCCTTTACCATCCGGAAGCAACGACACGTCATCCAGCTGTGGTCAGTCACTGGCTGGGAGAAAAACGTAAAACTCACCACTTTCAAACCAGTTTCCTGTACATTCACTACATGGCTTATCGGACTTGTGTTGTTTGCCAAGTCTGTGACAGGACCCAATGCAATGACACACGCAATCTGTGTTAGGAAAATAGCTGAAGTTGAAAATGTCATTTCATGCACTTGTAAAGCCCACGCTCAATGTTTTATATTTGGCAAACTAAAGCTGATTCCCGGCTCAGTTATCAAATCTCTACAGAAATGATTTTAGAATGACCTTTGTAGTTTTTTTAATTGAATTTACGACTAAACCGTTAAGATATTGGTGTTCTCTACTCAGTATGGACCAGTTAATTTATGAAAGATATACATGTAGAAAAAAACGCTTAGATCGGCAGGAGTCATCAGTATTTTTTTAATTTTGGACAATTCGGAGGAATTCAAAATGAATACTTCACGTATACAGGAAATTTAATTCATTATACATGCATAACTATTAAAAATATAGTTACTTAAAAAAACATTCGAATATTTTCAGGCATCCACGATATTGACGCGTGTTGATTATTACAATGTTGTTAAGTTATGTTAGTTGGTTAGTTAGAAAATGGAATGATCTAATCGAAATTGTAATCATGCATAGAAACTGCCTTCACGAAGTTTGCGTGTATGTACATGAGATTTGCAAAATTGTTTCATGTACATGTATTGAATACATGTTGACACGAATTAAACTTGGTACTCGAAGAAAACCGAAAAACAGGAATATTACGAATTATTTCTACACTGAATATTCATCATGCATAGAAATTGAATATTCATCGTATTTACAAAAAAAATACTATCGCACTATACATATCCTAGAGGCAATCGTTGGCAACTTTTGTGCACCTTTTGCGTAATAAAACGTGAAAATTTTCTGACGACGCAAAAACTTGTTTGTAAGCACTTTATTAGTGTCAACAACTGCCATTAGGATCCTCTTGTACGACGCGCCTTTGAAGCAATGATTACCACTTACCAGCAGATTGAAAACATTTTACACGAATGCAAATATTTCAGCGTTAGCTTGCTGATTGATTTATGGACGAAGGAGTTCCATCTTGCAATTTCATTTAATATTCCTAAATGTAGTTGCAATACAGCAGTGTCTGGTTCGTTCCTTTTGAAAAGAAACTGGTTCCAGTTTCCGTTCCTCTGATGAAAAAAGGAACCAGTTCCCGTTCCAGTTACTACAGAAATGAAAAGGAACCCGGCGTTCCTTTTCAAAAGGAACTTAAATCTTTTCCGTTCCTTTTCCCTTTCTTCGATTTAAAAAATATTTATGAAAAGATGCCGAGTGGTGTAATTTAATTGTTTCATTAAGTTCATAATGACGCCAAATGAACAATTGCGGGAACTGATCCAAAGGACAAATGCCGATTTGCGGACATATATAAAATATTTAACAATTTCTGTTTAATGCTGGTATGAAATTGTTTTGCTGTTGATACGCTTTGGAAAATTGAAAGCAACGGCAAAAGAAACCGTTTACACAGAAAAGGAATTCCCGTTCCAGTTCCTCAAAAGAAGGAACCAGTTCTCGAAATAAAGGGAACCCAGGCGTTCCTAAGTTCATAAAAAAAAACACCAGTTCCTAGGAACGGAACTTTTTCGTTCCGCTCCTACCCACCACTGCTTTACATAGTTGTTTTGCAGATACTCTGTAAACTTGTACCTTGTTGTTGTAGTCCATTTGTTTTGTTCTATTGTGGCTGGAGAGCAGCGCAAAGGCGGCGGTCGTTCCCTGCGAATGGCCAATGTAGACCAGCTTATTATAATTGGTTTGGGCGAGAATGTAGTCGATGGTGGCGGGCAAGTCGAATTCTGCCATCTCATCCCAACTGAAGTTCCAGAATTTGGCTCCTTCCGGATCGAGGGATATATGACGCCGACTATACGTGTTTCCTCTGGAATTGCCCAACCACACGTCGAAGCCGTTGTCTGCCAAGATGTAGGCTGTCGTATTCGAGAAAGAAAAAACGAGCAATTCGTGCAGTTTGTGTTATTGAGTGTAAATAATCTTTTTTTTTTTTTTAATCACCGTAGTGCCTCGCGCACTACAGGATTACTGCACCCTCGTGTCTCTATGGAGATATGTGAAGGGCAGGGAAGGGAAGGGTAGGCATCTGGAATTGCCAGGCTGCAGGATCCACCCCTAAGCTCTGGACTCCCTAATGGAAGCTCAGGGGTGACTAAGATAGATAAATTAAATGGAATTAGACGCTATTTAATCAGCATATGGACAAAATAGTTTTAAAAACAAACATGCAAATTGAAATTAATGCTTCATTTAAGTTTGTGCACATGCTTTTTACCAGGAAACTGGTGAAGGCGCCCGTATTCGCCCGGGATAAAGGCGATAGGTATTTGCCCGGGATTAATAAAAGATGATGTACCAATTCGAGAGAACAAAATTCATCTCGAATCGGAATTTCAACTGATTATCTGGCGTCTAACTATCCAGCGCCATAACGCTACGCTATAAGTTTTGATAGTATCCTGTTTTTGGTGCATTTGTGTGCATTTGCTCCATTGTGTGCATGAAGTGAATTTCAATAAATTACAAAAGAAAATTTAGATATTTGATAAATACTTGCTAATTTTACTACCAATTTAACCAATAATTCATAAACCAATAATACATATATTACATTGATTTATAACGAAGTTCCGGTTCAAGATATGGATCATAAAATTATTTTAGTTGGCGCAAAGAACACCAAATTCCAATACCCATACGGAACCGAGCCTGTAGTGCTCGTACCTGGTGCAATATACCTTAGTTGGTGAAATGTAAACATAATTGACTAACCCAGACTTTGGTGAGGAAAATTGTTGGTGAATTCGGTGGAAGAGCAGAGCAACCCATGCTGCAACAAAACCGGAGTCCTGCGTACCCTGGGATCGCACGGAACTTCTCTCCTTCCGCATGGAATTCTGTGCAATTCCAGGAGGTATCCATCGAAGGTTTCGACCGTGTAACTTATTGCTTCATAACCCAATCGTCGAATTAAACCGATCTGCGCAAAGGGTAAACATAAGGGACAACTTAATTGTCTGAAGTGTTGAGTTCGTTCCCTTAAAACGGGACCAGATCCAGGTCTCGTTCATCCAAAGAAAATGAAAACCGTTCCAGTTGATGCAGAAATTAGCAGAAATTAAATGGGATTTTTTATCCCAAGACCTTTGAAAGCGAACATAGTCCTTTTTTATTACAATTACAATTAAAATTTATACCCGCAAGCAGCCCCTTTTTAGGGGGCCAATGGCGGGGGTCAAAGATCAGTTAAGGATTGACCGTGTAATGGCGTAGGATTGAACGTGTATTGACCGTGTAATGACCGTGTAATTTCGGGGGTCAAAGATCAGTTAAGGATTGACCGTGATGGAGTTGTCCTATTTTAACAGGCTCTGTATTTGAGACTCTGTTAGATTGCTCCACTGCCAAAACACTCTTGGCAAATAGGAATGTTTGTAGGGGTCAAACTTACATAGTGGCACATTCACCATTCTGGTGTTCTAACCATATGTGTGGGGTGCAGATGGCCTGGCCGGGTTCTGATGCGTGAAAGTTATTTAAATGTTTGACTTATTTTTATGAAATTGTTAGATGTTCAGTAGAAATTATTAGGAAACGATTATTAATCACTCAACTGGTGGACGCCTGTTGGGTTGAAGCCGTCCGTACGTGGAGCTGATAACAGGCAGTTAATTCCAAGATTTTGATGTTAACCGCCTCCTCAATGTGACAAGATTTGTTTATTCTACGTTTGTATTCCATATTTAGTTATTCTACATATTTATTAAAGTGAAGATCTTAGGTTTATTTCCAAAAATTCCAGTTAAGTAAGTACGAATCAGTTACCAAGACCAGAAATATTAATGATACAGTAGACAGAGCCTGTATACTCGGTTAAAAGCTACATTTTTTAAATATTTTTTTCTAGTTTGAAAGGATGCGCGTGTCATTCAACTTCTTGCCGTTGTGATGAGAATGATGACATGCAATAAAGACGCGTGCAAAAAAAGAAGTTCTATAATTTAATGTTACCGGAAATGAGTCAAGAAAAAAAATTAACGCGCGTGAAATATACCGGTACTCGTACATGCTGCTTGACCTTAATTGCATAATGTGTGTATATACCAATATTTTACTTCGTTTTACCTAAATATTCCCTTTACCAATTGGGACGGCATATCTCGAAAATGTATGTCAATATCACTACATTCGGTCATTAACAGTTACCATAGTTCCCACAGTGATGCTCGATCGTAGAACACCAGATAAAAATGTTTGAACCTCAATTAATTAAGTTATACACGTCACGAGTTATTTACTTGCATTATAATGCAGCATTATTAACAGAATCTCCTGTTGTGATATTTACTGCAGTGATTGGAAAGAAATAAAATATTACTATTATACTGAATGTTTTTAATAATGGATGAGTATTTGAAAATAAATAACGTAAATTCTTGGAAAATTGCTATATCCATTAACCCATGGTATTAATAGCAAAAATATATGAATAAACTGCTCATGAATTAGACCCTAGTTTCCTAAACTGTGCTCCGCGGCCATTTCCCAGGGGCTCCACGGCCACTTCTGGACGCCATTGACTTCAATCGGAATGAATCCAAACTTTGCCATGGGGCTTTGCCATGAAAAAATATTAACCGAGTTAGGGGCCCCGCCAGGGAAATTGTTTCTAAAAAGGGGAGTTCCACGAACCAAAAAAATTGTGAAATGCTGAGTTAGACCATTCGTTTCCCCTTCAAACTGCACGTCCAAATCAAATACAAGAATATTGTGTAGTGTGGATAACCATACACTGTGTATAAAAAAGCGTAGAACTAACAAATTATCAAAATAATTGTTTTGTCTAAACCTAAATGGGCTTTTTGAAATCATCGGCTTTTTGTGTGTTCTAACAATACAATATCCCTCAATGCTATTCACTATGCACTATGGAAAGCGAACCCGGTCATGCTGGTGGAAATGTCATGCAAATTTAGGACGTTGGGATATTATTCACACCTTTTCATACAAAGGAAGTACCAAATTATCATAAACCGTATTATGGATACGTAACACCTGAGGTGCGCTTAAACAACTGGTTAATAATTTGTATTGTCATACGCCCCATGTTTGCACGAATGTAATAAATTGCATTGGTTTTTTGCGACGCAGGTTTATAAACCTCAATTACCATATGAAATAAATAAAGTAGAACCCAGTGGGCGAGATACCTTATGTAGCCGTGACTTACTATAGGTGTCGACCGTGTCGTTTAGAATACTGTGGGGGAAATGGAACACCAGCTGGCGACTTTCGCTTATTTTAAATGTAGTGCATTGGAGGCTCCGCAGTTAATTCGATAATTTTTGGTACCAGCTCAAGAGAACGTTAAACAAGTATGAAAGCCGTGATCCATGAAAATAATATTTTAATCTTTCCATTCCTAGTGCATTATTAATTCTTTCTGTGTATTTTCTTTGCATATTGTTTACGAAATGGCGTCTACATTTATATAGACGTCAAATGCTTTTGTTTGAAAAAGCAATTACAATGTTTTTCTGGAAAATATATTATCACAAATCTTTCTTGAAAAAGTAATTTTAAATATTTCTTGCAAATGTAATTACAATTATTTCTTTAAAAAGTAATCGCAAATCTTTCTTGCAATTACAATTGTTTCTTGAAAGAGTAATTACAAATCTTGAAAAAGTTGTTACAAATATCTTTCTTTAAAAAGTTATTACAAATCGTTATTTCAAATACATGTATAATTAGACATCTTTCTTGAAAATGTAATTACAAATTTTTCTTGAAAATGTAATTACAAATCTTTCTTGCAAATAAAATTAAAAATCTATCTTGAAAAAGTAATTACAATTTTTTTTGAAAATGTGTAAATACATGTAGTTACAAATCTTACTTGAAAATTTAATTACAAATATTTCTTGCAAATATAAAAGCAAGTCTTTATAACCGTGGGATGGTCGTTTACAATACACGTACGAGTATATCGAATTATATTTAGATTTTTGACTTATTCGTGGTGACGGTACTGCAGGGTACAGCTAGCTTTTCTCCCATTCGGTCGGTTACATCGTTAAATGACACGTCGTACATTAATTGAAGCATAGGAAATGATAGTTTGAAACGTAACACACCCATCGAGACAATTCTCTTATCTCAGTCTCTAATTGAATAGCTCCTAATGGCCAATACCAACATCTCAATGTATTTGAACATCTTCATACAGTTACGTACGTACAAGTGAATGGACATCGCTTAAATTAGCCAAAAATAGACATACAATTCGGCTAAGTTACACGACCATGACATGAGCGACCAGAAAATACGGTCTATCGCGCGCGCGCGCATACGCATGCGCAGTCCGCTCGAAGCGCACAGACGCGCAGACGAAGTCGACTAAATAGTCGACATTCGCTTATAGCGACAGGACTCATCGCGACCTTTTACCTAACCTACCATAACCTAAC
>JAUJYS010002183.1:0-15380 GCA_033995665.1 Melogona broelemanni
CTCCCCTGGCCAGCTCCACCATGGCCGCGGCGCCGGGGGTGGCCAAAAGTCCCGCTAGACGCCTGGTGCTACTACTAATTATATTAAAAGATATATTTGACATTTAATCGTCGCATATGTTGCTGTTCTTTATCTTTTTTGGTCAGGATACTCTGAATTTACTTTAATTCTCCTTCGATTAACTTTTTTACTTTTTGAGATCTTCTTACGAAGTATATCGAACGCTACAAATCGACAATTTGGAACATTCACTGGCGAAGTCTCGCCCACATCAGTAGTGTTGGTTCCTATCTTAAATCCCAGCAACTCACAAAACAAATTTTGCCTTGGAAATTTGGAAACAATTTCTGCTTTTGTTACTTTAATCGAGATTTGGTATTCAAAACAATTTTTTAAATACTGACAATAGTTAGTGCTTCATTGAAATATCCACAACGAAAGACAAATTCAATTTTTAATGATTTTTTTTAATGAAAGCCATTATTGAATTTTCTTTTATAAGAGTCATCATTATCGATTCATCAGGCGTAGGCATTTATTTGCCTAACCACCGATTAGCCGCACGGCTCCACTGACCGCACCGTCTACCGGTCGAACCAACAGGGAGAGAGGTGAATGCGCATAATAAATCTAATTAATTAATTTCCATACCGAACACACATTTGCTAACATATTGACCACCATCATGCATAGCAGCGAGCCACAGTTTATCACCCGCGACTTATTAGACGGTAACTGCACTACTATCGCGCTCGGGGCAACTACTTAACATACGCCGCAACAAAGTTGCGATTAAGCGGCCTGAAGGACTGGTATTTCTTTCGCCTTGAATCCGGTTATGGTTAAAGAAACGGGATCCGCTTCTAACCTGGCTCCCTAGATCTTCAGTTAAAATTTAAATTGGAGATGCCGTGCGGTATAGCAGTTAGCGTGGTCGCCTACTACGCCCGTGGTCGCGAGTTCAATGCCCAACCCAGACCTCAGGAATTTTTCGTGTTGGAGAAATTAGAATCACACCCCTTCCTTCAGAATGAAAGAAAACCGTGGGACCCGAAAAATGTTCGTTCTCAGGTTCACGTTAAAGATCCCTACCTAGGTCATCAACTTAGGCTAGGCAAAATTATCAGCTCAGCCGGGTCAGCCCCTGGAATGGAGTTGTAAACAAAGACAAAATATTGTAGTAGTTGCAAGAATAGGACACTTTCGTCCTCGACTGGTCATTTGACCTCCGCCATAGGTCCCTCTGGGGCTGCTTGCGGTTACACATTGTAACTGTAATTACAATTAAATAAATCGACGCCGTAACCGGATATGGGATTGGAATACAGTTCGACGGCAGTGCTGTTCGTTTATTTTAGGCGAACGCACCGAAACACAAAACTCTGTCGCCAACCAATCAGGCGCTCATTTTGTGAGAACGCGAACAGAAGTTTCAATTAAATTAATCGGGGGTGGGTTTTGCGAATGCGAGTCGGGGTGGGGGGTAGTGGAGGGTGGGGGTGGCACAAGTGGTCCCGCCAGATTGTGTCCCAGCGCGTTTACACCATTATAGGAAGCTACTGTACCTCGCAACCTGCCTTTGTCATTGGCCAGCTTGCGCGCCAGGAGGTGCGCGTTTTCAAAATTTGTAAAAACAATTTTGATTTTTGCGATGGTGCGACTCTATAAAATTATTTAACAGTCGGGTGCAAACACACTTTATTTAATAATAGTAAAAATACATAAATATATTTAAATGTGGATTTGAATTTTTTTGCGCCAAAACAAAAATGTGATTTAATAGTTGACAAGAGTTTCGAAACACATATGGCAGCCACAAATGTGGTGGTCTGTTCTAGATGGAATGGAAACTGCGCAGCAATAGTTTCAAATATTTAGATAACGAGCCTGGCGAATTATTCAAAATGTCAATATTGACCAAAATTTATAGTTTTCTCTTGTTCAAATAATAATTTTGGTCAGCGTCGAGTAGTGTTTCGAAACTCTTCGTTCGCTAATGATATCCTAAATGACTTCGAAAATTCGAAATTGCATTAGTTTCATTACAGAAGTAGGTCTTTAACAGTAGCATAAATTAAGAAATCGTACAATAAGTGTGTGCTCATACAAGCAAAGAAAGATAATCCACCGATAACTTAGTTCGTTAAACGCAAAAAATATTCAATCCCAACATCGCCCTATCAACCAAAAACCCCATTTATACCAGTATGTTAATTGGCTCAAAGTATATTTTCCTAGCCAATTATAGTTTATTTTTTCGTCGTTGATAACGGGGAATGCCCGAAGAGCATTCGAACATCAAGTTGATAAAAGCTCTGCCCGCCGGTGTTGCTGATCGTCGATTGTCGAGCGCAGAGCGAAAAGGGCCATCGGATATTTATTTTGCTCGGCTCGACTCGAAAGATCGACTGCAACGACACCACCGTACCGGCTCAATGACAATGACGTCACTTTCAGTGGAAAAGACGGCAGCATGCCTGTGTGACAATGACGGCGCTTGTTCGTCCATTCATATTACACTGACTTTTGATGGAAATACGTCCTCGTTTGAGAAACCACGTTAAAATTCAACTAGACAACTGCCACAGACAACAGGACTAAGGGAGGGGGCCCCACGCAGTGATCACAACCAAGACGAGAATATCCCGACTCAATACAAGATTATTACGACCATACCAACAAGACGAGACCGAGAAAAGATCGATCCACGTCTACTGATTTCAAAAAAATATCTCGATATTTGTCTTGGTTCAGTGACTGGTTTTCGATTGCATGAAGAGTGAAGACTTTGTCCGATTTATCTGGACTTTGAAAACAGGAACAAGATTTGAAACTGTTGGTCTTGTCTCGACATAAAAGCAACGCTAAGCCTCACCAGCAATAAGTTTAGATGAAGGCTGGTTTGATGGCTCATCTTGAACAGCCCCCATACTTCTTAACCGTACCTCGCATGCAAGTGATTCAACAGATGTGAATATAAATGGCCCAACCCCCAATTGCATTTCGCAACAAAAAAAAAAAAATTGTGCAGAAAAAAATGGCACCACGTACGTACATTCACTCTCTGAGAAACTACGAATATAATTATTACGTCATCGTGTCATGAGACAAACGAGATGTAACCAGCAGAAGGCAGTGCGCGAATTAGCCGGGAATGTTGGTTCGTCCTCCTTTAACCCTCCCCCTATCCCCCTTTACTGAACCTGGTAGATATTTTTTTTGTCCGTTCACTGAATGACTTTACCCCTTTCTTTGCAGTAATACAAGAGTATTTCTGGTGGGAATAGTTGAGACTGATTGCGAAACCTTTCTTCAAAGGTGGATCAGCTTTATCAGATATCTTGAACAAGCGGTGACTTGTATGAAGGGACAGCTACTGGAGAAGTTTTGACAGTAGCTTGGCAAGCAATAAAGTGATAAGAACTAGCAAACAAACCGAAGGTGTTCAATTCAAATAAGAATCTTCATGTAAGAGTACATTTCAGGTGTTTCTTTGTCTCGGAAATGATGAAAGTTAGGAAGTGAAATAACTGAGTTGAAGTGATGTACAGAAAAAACCCAATACACAAATAACATTGCGAGGTAATAGAATAATTCGAAAGAAAGCTTACAAATTAGAAAACGATGTGAAAATGATATGAAATTAATTTTAATTAAAAAATTTTTTTTTCAAATTGGAAACATCCCACACTGTAATTTTCGACTTCATTAATTCTATCATATATCAGTTTCGTATTACGATTAAATTATTGACACCCATTGCCAAAAAATATTGAATATTTCACTTAAAATTTTCATAATTTCAGACTCGTGGATTTGCTCCAAACATTATGACAGCTGCGCCGAACCACCACGGGGAAAAGTTTGACTACTTTACAGTACAATCTAGCAGACCCACCATTACCATTAACCCCGAGATCGAACACAACATGTGAAGAAAAAACCCGAACAAAATTCGCCCCCACTGCCAACTGCCTCATAATGAACTTGTAGAAAAGCGTAGAAAAAAACCCATCCACGCTAAAATAACGACAGCTTCCCCGTTCGAGTCGAGATACCGAAAAAATAACTTACCGACACACACAATCTTATCGACTATGCACGGAACGGGTTCACGTCGTGGCCACACTCAGCGGCCAGGCAACGACTACCGTTACTACCGTCGACGGACGGCCATCGGGAGTCATTTTTTTTTTCGGAACGGCAAATCGGGGCCTCGTTCATCAAATAAACGGGCCGTGTCCACTCCAAAAAAAAGCACACACACAGTAAATCCTGGCGTGCTCGCGTTTTATGTGGTCAAAATCTGCCGTCGCTTAATCGGCGCACGCCGTTGCTTCTTCACAAACTACTCCCGTTGAAATTATGAGAAGAAAAAAACGTACTGCTGCTACTATGAATATATTCCGTGGTGATTGAGATAGTGGGCGAGAGTTCCGACGACGAAACGAAAAACGTGATTAAACGGTCGCCTTTTTTTAAGTGCCGCAGAATATCTAAACGACTGCGGTCGCTTTTCCAAACCGGGTCTCTCTTTCAGTACTTATCTCGGTTCTCGTTTTCACAAATACAAGTCGTCGTCCCCGTACAGTTTCTCGTGGCTGAGGTTAGAACACGACGTCGATACGTTATTAGGGTTCAAGATTCGAAAATAGATACGTGTATTATTTAATCCGACCGGGAATATCTTTTACGATGATGCGGCTTGGTCGATTCGCGAGAAACGTATAGCGGAGGCGACACACCAATTCTCCGTTGACTCTTCCTTCCGAAACGGCAGCGATCGTCGCGCCACCGTACGTCGAAAATTCGTCCGTCTGTTCGGGCTCTCACTTTCGGGCCGCCCGCTCGCACCCACCACACTTCTTCACACGGGGATTCCGCGCTGCGTCACCACCGATAAAAGTACGGGTTCGCATCCACGTGACGTATTTCAAACTCGGCTCGGCGCGGGAACACAAGGTTAGGTCCTCCTCGATGACGGACCACGAATCGGCACGTGCTGGTGATAGAAATGAATCGGGGAGATTCTTCGCAATCATCCAAGTAAGGTACACAGTTCCTGATTCGGGGTTTTAGCGGGACGAAAAGTGGCCACCAGGGATTGCTGTTTAAACACACGGTAAATACACGGCCACACGCAGAAACGTCAAAAAATAAACATTTATTTTTTTGCGCCGCTTTCAGTTTTTTTTCTTTCGCGATATTTTTTTTTTTATTTTTTTTATCGCGATCGATGGTGTCGATGTGCACGCACAAACCGTGGTGTTGGTGGTGATGATGATGGGAGGGTTGTTACGTTTTCTTTAAAACAGCCTCCTGTCGGTCCCTTTCGAAATTACCACCCAGCCTTGTCGCACGGTGTCCCAGGAGAGAACGAAAAAAAACCATTCGGTTCCACAATTTTTTTTTTTCTTCCTTCGTCTCCTCCTTCTCCGTCCGGTTCTCGGTGCTGTCGGAACAACGCCGCAATTTGCCAGCCTCTTTTACGGAATAACGGCAAACACGGATCCGAAAAATTGGTGTGGGCGAAAAATCCCGTCACTCTTTGAACTTTTTTTTTATGTACGTAATCCCGGGTTTTGCGGCCGCTGCTGTTACTGCTGCTGGCGGCTACCGCGCGCACTTCTTACGCACTTCGACGGTGTGTGTGCACGCGAAAAAACGAAAAAGAAGGCCAGGTACTAAAAACCGCGTACGCGCGCGCTCTCGGTATATATGAATGCCGCGCGTCGATTTGTGAAGAAGAGATACACATACACTGGCAGAACGAGAGGGAGATCTCGGGCTGTGACGCGCGCGCGCGGTATGGATATAGTTCATGCACGTTGGCGACGACGTTCACGCCGCGGAGGTAGAACTGACGAGTGGCGTGAGTGACTGAGTACGGGGTGATGAGGTTTTTCAGTGTATGTGTGCACAGTAGAGAGAGAGAGAGAGAGAGAGCTGTAAGTTTTTGTACCTGCGCAGGTAATATACGCGGGGTGCAGTGAAACGTCACAATTTTTTGTACAGGGTGATTTTTTTTTTATAATATAGCTTTGTATCACCAACTTTTATTTCTTGGCGCGTGCTATTTTTGAGGTGATGAACGGAGTGGTCGACGGAATGTTCCGCTGACAAAAATAATTCCGTTGCTGCTGCTAAGATCGGTGTCCTACCCGACTATTTTATCAACACGTACTGACACAGTCGGACTCTCGTGTATTTGTAGTGAGAGAGAGAGAGAGAGCGTGGAGGTTTTGGCGGCCACGTTTTTTTTTAAGCTGTTTCTGGCAAATGTCAAAAGCGGGGGGAAATGACGGGCGAGAAACCCCGGGTTGTTGTGGTGTTTTTACGAGAGAGCGGGGGTGGCGCCTGCATGAGACGCGGGAAAAGTTTGTCGGTTGTCCCGCTGCGAGCGCTATGCGCAGCCCGCGTAAATACTCCCTGAATCGGGCGGCGAGTTTACGAATGTTCGCCCCGTCGCTCGTCGCGCCTCCGGCCGACCTCAAAAATGTACTCCCGGATGAATATTTCGCGATACACACACACGTCAAAGACAAATCAGTATTAAAATAACGTATTTCGGTGTTCTTATGGGCGACTTTGGTGCAGACCCAATACGCGGACAGTCGTTTTGTGAATCGCGTTTCACACGCGTTTACAGAGAGGTATGTGGGTGGTTGTATATATATATATTAATGTTCGAGATTGGGGGAGGAGAGGAGATGAATCGGTGGTTTTTTAGCGCGCGCGCATATGGTGCTGCCCTACGGCGGCCGAAACGGGAAACGCGGTTTGGCGGAAACGGCGCACGCGCGAAAAAAGGTCAACGTCAACCACAATTAGCCAAACGTCAAACTTGCAGCGATACTCTATCCACGGCCACCGCCGCCACAACCACGAGTCTGTTCGATTCCAGAAGCACAGGCGCACGAGGACGCGATGAGGAGGTAGTTCTTTTGGCAGAGTCGATCGGGGAACTCGGGTTCGAATCCCGCATCAGTTCAATTTCAATGTCACGTTATTTTTTTTATAGAGATATATAGAGAGGTCATCAGTGGTATTTTTTAGGAGGTGATCGTCATCTGGACTGGTGACGTGGTCGAACTTTCGCAAGGTCGTCGGTTCGAATCCACCCCGTGTCACGCACAGTCACTTTTCTGAGAGGTCAATTGCGGTCAAGGTCCGATCGTTGGATTTTTCGCCAAACGGGAAACCACGGTGGCGCTGTTGAGAAAACCGGAAGCGAGGATGATGGCCGAGTCCATCACCGAGAGACCATCGGCAACCGAAAAATCGCGAACGAAAAATGTAAAATCACGGGGCTATGTCACATATACGGAGGGAAGTCGGTCGCTACGCTGTCGGTGGACCATATTAAAAAATATGAAGGAAACAATCTAGTCCGACAAACGCTCGCACACAGATACAGAAATATATCATGTATAGATATATATATACACAGCACGTAGCGAGAGACGAGAGGATGAAGCAGGGGTAGGAAGAGAACTCTCGCGCGCTCTCGTTGCCTGTATCTTTTTGGCCCGACGACTAATACCGAGTCTAAAGTCTGCGGAGGCTTCCTTCCCAACAGCCACACAGCACGTCGAATGAAACAGAAACAACAAGCGACGATTTTAAAGCTATTTCATGCGCAAAATGCGTCATACCTCGCGGGCATAATTTCATTAAAAAATCAATAACTGCTGTATCCGGAGTATGTATAAAAGCGAACTTGCCGGCTCTCGGGCGAACGAAACGAACGTGCGCGCGCGGGGAACGGGCGACGCCAGCGCCTCCTAGTTGTGAGCGGGCGCTAAAGTACACGCGATGTTTCACGCGTAAGTTGTATATATATATATATATATATATATTTATATATATGTGTACATGTTATAAATATGGTAAAGTCCGCGCGAGAACACAACCACCACCACCAGCTAGGAAAAATCGCGCGCACTGTACACAAGCACTGCCGCTACGTGCCTATAATATGCACGCATACAGACACTAAAATCCTTCTAAACATTTAGCACTTGCGCGAATGTGGTGGTGAGGAGGAGGGGGGTACCGGGGCTCCCCGTACGCGGCATATTTCTCCTTCTACTACTGCACAGTGTTGCTGTTGCTGTCCCGCTCGCGCTTCTCGCTCTTTCCTCTCGGCCGAATTTCTAGCACGCGCGAATTTCGTGCGATACCGACGACCGCCATGGACGCCAGCTCAAAACTCTCTATTTCGCTGCTGCCTGTGCTCCTTCTTCCTGCTCGGTGCATATAGCTCGGTGTATACACCAATACAAAATGCACGCAAAATTATACACTATACATGCAGTACTACTCACTACTACTACTACTGTACACACACACAAGCACAGCTCCTCTCATATTATGCAGAGCCGTTTTTCGCGATTTGGGGCTGTTATGCAACAAGTCGTGTAACCCCCTCTCCTCGCTCCGCGGATCTTGTCACGAGCGGGGAAATCCGCGATGCTTCTCTGTGATGAAAGGATTTCCAGATAGGGAGCGTTCAGCTTAGTTGAAGCTCCTTACGTGGACCGCCCGGATCAGGTAGTCAATGGGCCATGTGGCAAAAGATAAAAATGAAGGACGCACCCCTGTATTGAAGGACTTCGGCATTGATGCAGGATTGAATTGGGTTTCGGGAAGGATGCTGGGATTGAAGATTTAGTATTGGAGTAAGATTATATAGGAGGCAGAGAATTGCATTTGGGAATAAATGGCGCTACTATTTTTGTAGAAATTTTTTAATGAAGCGATTGTTTGTATTGATTATAAGTACGATATTATCAATAAGTACTTGTAATTTACCATTCGAATTAAAATTTTCAGTGGAGAACTAAATAACGTTGACATGAGTAATTCAGTCGTAAAAAATCACATATCTGAGAGTAGACTGTTCTTTTATCAAAAACATAGATTATTTTTAATTGATCTATTGCGAAATTGCAATTCCAACAAAATTAAACAATAGATAAAAAAAAGTCATTTTAAAATCATAGAAGTTGATACTATGACGAAATTTAGACACAATGGTGGCAAAAATATATACGCTTTCTGAAAAATATGATTTAGGAAATTGATTATCTCAAATAAAAGCTGAAACCAAACCAATCCCATCCCATTCTATAATAGAAATTTGAAAATAATAGCATATTCAATAATTTCAAATAATTTGAAAATCATAATTTTTTTAAACCATTCAAAAACGATATTTTAAAAATATTTTAGTCATAGGCTAACGTGGGCAGAAAAAACTTTATACTAGACACCAAAAAAAATGGTCCAGCTACCTCATTCAAACATTTTTCTCCCACGCAACAAATACTTCACCGATCGCAGTTTTTCAGTCCGGCTAACCTTTCGAAAAACCCGCAAACGTCCTCCCAAACGAGAAGGCATTTTAGTCGTGCGTGGGTTACGGAACTATTTGCATAACACGGGTGCGAGTATATCCATAAGCGCACGCTGGCATGACATGAAACCGAGGATGGCAGATATTCCACCGCCGCGCGCGCGCGCACGGGCTGCGCCACTGCGCGGCCGTTCCACATTTTTAAAATCGATATTTTAAAGCGCACGCGCTCCTGACTTCGTTATACGTGTTTACGCGGAGAATGTGTGGGCGGGGTGGGGACTTATGGGAGGGGGTGGGGAAGGGTAGGGGGAGGCGGGGCTTTATGCATACAGCGAATTCCACATTTATCGAGTATATGCGCGCGTGTGCTGTGTACAGTTTGGAGCGGTGCCTCCTTCAAGAGGGAGACAGCGAAGGCAGGTGTCCAGGGCGCTGAGCTGAGATTTAAACTTTGCATAAATGTATTTGAATCGAAAATTCGGGCACTATGATAACCTTCAATTGATTGACATTTCTAATATGTTACATATGTTAGTCTAGTGTCTAGCCTAGTTGCTATTCGGACCTCCGGATTGGACTGACGTAAATATGCTTCGAATTAAAATTTCAAAAAAAGTCTTGTTAGATTTAAACGATTTTATATAAAAAAGAACAATAAATCCAGGACAGGACCAGATATGATTTTTTATATATCTTACAAGACGACACTTTATTTGTCGTATATAGACCTAATAGGCTTATGTACAATTCGTGTTTATGAACGATTTTATTAAATTTTATAATTATTAAAAAATATGAAATTGATATAATGAAAAGAAAGACGAATTCAAAAATTAAAAATGAGTAATAAATTGACATACAGACTATCAATTTTAATTTATCTGATGTATAAGCAATATGTTTTTTCGTCAAGAATTTTAATTTTTTTTGTATAGTTCAATGTTAATCTTTAAATAGTTAGTTGGTGAATATACTACATCTTATACACGATCTGTATTTGTATTTAAAGCAGTTATGCTGGGTATATTGAACATTATTTGCGACTTGCGACTGAAATACTAGAACGCAAAATTTAAAATAGTTTATTAATAGGAAATCTTAGTATGGTAGATTATTACAATTTCAGTATATCTGAATTTAAATATTCAATTTAGTGGACATTGAATATAAATCAGAGAAGTACATGGATCTACAGTAGGATCGCCCATCATCGAAAATTCGTTATAAACAATTTATTTCAACAAACGGTCGTTTCCTAAAATCATTTTCATCATTATTCATTAGTATTTTATTATTTAACAGTTGATGTCAAATTTATTATATATTTCCGAAATTATTTTTCAAACTACTCATCGTTCGAATGGGGGGGGGAGAGATGAGGTTATGGCAACGGCAAGTTGCCCAGGGCGCTTCAGTCCCTGATGTAGACCCTGGTTTGAAGCAAGCACGACACATCCCAAAGAGCGCGAGCAAAAGCAAAACTGGAAAGTCAATAGACCTATATTATTATACAACGAGCGCGCCTGCAGTATACACTGCCTCATTTAAGATTTTTATCGTCTCATAGATGTATATATGCGCCAACCGTGCCATTACTTGCTCCGCGTTATTACTGCATCATTTTTTTGTTTTTAATATATGATAAAATATATTTCCTCCGCAGACCCATTGCCCAAATGGCCGATCGTCGCGCGATTTTAGTGAAAAATCTCACGCAATCACGCGAACCAAGATGACCCGACTCCGGAAAGGCAATCGAGCAGTTCCATTCGGATCTGAAGTCGACATTTTTCCAGTTCGCTGTTCCATGCAAGTCCAGAAATCAAAATTGACCTGATTGGAGAGATGGACATGCGTCAACTTTCCGAATCTGAGACGCTAGCCCATTGCGTCTTCAAAATATGATGAATCAAAGAAACTGCGAAAAACTGCGAGATAGATTGTCCCCACAAAGGGCGCCGTACCAACTGCCAGAGTTCAATACACTAGAAGGTCACGAGAGGGCACCACAAGCTTTGGTACAAGATTTAAATTGGTGGACAGATGGCGGTCTCAAAAGAATACTTAAATATACAGGGGTTCTAAAATTTTGCACGATTTTTTTGCATCGACGGAGGAAGTAGGAGGAGTGAACTATTTTTAATCGATTTTCCATTTTTACCTATTCCGATAAGCCAGCACAGATAAGGGCTGGTGTTCCCCTTCAGGTAGGAAAAATATAGATCGACTATAGTATTGGCGTCTAATAGGTAATGGGGGAGGACCCTATAAATAGAGTTGAGTAATCTCAAGGGGGTTTCGACCATATAATTCTACAGGAGCGCATACGCTATATGTATACGTGTATACCAGGGTACTTCATGCATAGGGGACTACACGATGATCGTTTGCTTCGTATTGCATGCCGAGCAGGTCTATATGCTGGCAGTAATTATATACAATCACTGCTTGTATTGATGACTGCGTAAGCTGGAAAAAAAAACACGAGTTTTGCTTTGGGTTTTTAAACTGGTACTTTGGGGGGGGGGGCTTAACAATGAAAGTAGTATGGCGACCTAACAGTACGAGGCCACTGGAAAATAGTATTCGTCGAAAATTGCCATTATCTTTCAGAAATTAGATCCAGTGATCTTCAGCAGGGCATTTCTGCTTTTCGAAAATCGCGCTAATACACAGGCCCGCACATTCTCCGATATTACATCTGCCATGTAGTTAACAGGCGCGGTAAACGACAACAAGCGCATCTCGTACAAAGCAAACGGCTTCGCAGTCCTGTTTTATCTCGAAATGCAATTTGAATCCAGAAATACTCCCTAGATAGGTGCTTGATGTTGCGCGCTTTAGCAATTGCGCGATTCGGTGTTTATACGATCAAATATTTTACGTGAAACAGCTCGTTGGTCGTATATAGCAAGGATATTTGAAAAGTCGTTCGCAGTTGAAGCGCTTTCTGACATATACAGGATGTCCGGAAAGTCCAGCAACATAGTTGTAATGAACTCGTATAGTAATTATAATTTAATCCATGAAATTCCATTAGACCATGAAATTCGTAATTTTTATTATTGAGGTCGGCATTGTCTGATGGTAGGGTGAGTTGCCTTTACTCCTTTTACATCACAAAAGGCAACATCACCATTTTCGTTAATAAATTTTCGGTAAATGTCCAATTTACCCTAACGAGCGACCAGAAATACGGTATCGAGTGGGGTGCGTAGGGAAACTGACTTGCCTAACCAAAAACATAACATGAAGTGACTAATCAGGTGAAACTGACTTTCACTACGCGCCCCACTCGATACCGAATTTTCTGGTCGCTCGTTAGGGTAAATTGGACATTAGCCCATCTTTCTATATGTTTTTTCTATGTATGGAGGCTTAAAAACGTATTAGTCTCAAAGCCCGTGATCACGGGTTCAATTGGTGCGACCTGGTAACTTTGACCTAGCCAAGGTAGGCATCTTTAACGTGGGCTTGAATGGCACAGGCACTGTTCACAGGTCACATTTCGAAGAAAGGCGTGCACACAATTTTTTTGCATACGTGCAGCCCGGAAAAAGTCGCCGGTCTCCGTCAGAAATTGAACCCGTGATCACGGGTGTAATAAGTAAACACGATTAGTGGTACAATAATTTTAATACAAAATAATTCTGCGCTGATAATCCCACGACTCACAAGATAGCATTCCATTTTCTTCATTTCAAAATAAATAATTTAATTTAATTGCGGCTGTCTAGTCCAGTCGGTAATGCTTTCGACTGCGGTGCGAACGGTCCCGGGTTCGATTCCCGGCGCAGGCTCTCGTTTATTCGACGAGCCGCTGTACTGGTGTCACCCCTGAGTTTCCACTAGGAAGTCCAGAGCTTTAGGGTGGATCCTCCAGCCTGGCTATACCAGCTGCCATTCCCCTTACATATCGCCATAGCGACACGAGGGGTAGTAATCCTGTAGTGATTAGCACTGCTGTGATTTAAAAAATAATAATAATTGGGAATAATTAAACATTGAACAAGAAACACTCAAATATTCTGGTTCAGACTATCTGACACTCGGGCAATACGTCGTACAGTACAAATGATGGACAGTTTTGTGTCTGCACTGCAATTGTTTAATCGGTCATCAACGTGAAATTAGTGCCGGAAATAAATGAGCGATGCCAACCAATCGATTTTTCTATTCCGTTACTTGATGCGTTTATGTAAGGAGTAATTGC
Source organism: Melogona broelemanni (assembly GCA_033995665.1). Lineage (NCBI taxonomy): Eukaryota > Metazoa > Arthropoda > Diplopoda > Chordeumatida > Chordeumatidae > Melogona > Melogona broelemanni. The sequence goes on from JAUJYS010002183.1 coordinate 13,575, forward strand.
CATTCCCGTGGCGTATTGGAAATAATTTTTGGCTCGACCCCATTTACGATTTACGTGTATACCAGGCTTACTTTTGCGATCTATTATTTCTATGTGCGAGAAAAATACATGGTAATAACAATCAAACAAACCTCTTAACGCCATACTAGCCGTCTGATTCTGTCGAACTCTCGAATTTAATAATTCAAAATTAACTTAAAAATTTAAAAGTATCGTAAGAACAAAAAATTCTAAAAGGAATGGCTTATATGTTTACCAAAATAAAATATTTAAAAAATACAGCGATCAAACGATTAAAAGATGAACGATATTATTAAGTAATGTAACGATGAACTAAAGACAGAAATGACATCGATTTTGCCGTGCTTTTGCACTACAAACTTGGTTTATAAGTACACGTTGTATTATAACAAAGAAAAAATTTCTACACCTACAACAGCGTTTTGTTTACAATTTCACTCGTGTAGTGATCTCGTACATCCTTTGATCATTCGGTTCGGAGAATTCATGTTTTTTTATATTTAAAACGGTATGTATTATTATTATATACGAAACTTCTCCATACTATGTTCGTCTTTCCTTTTGGCGCTGTTACGAAACGTGTTTAAACAAATAAGAATTTTCCGACTGCGGTATGGACGGTTTCGGGTTCGATTCCCGGCAGAGGCTCCCGTTTATTCGACGAGCCGCGGAACTGGTGTCACCCATGAGCTTCCATTAGGGAGTCCAGAGCTTAAGGGTGGATCCTGCAGCCTGGCTATACCAGCTGCGATTCCCCTTCCCCTCACATATTTCCATAGAGACTCTAGGGTGCAGTAATCCTGTAGTTATTAAATATAATACACCTACGGTGATTTATATAAAAAACTAGTTTGTTCATTTTATACCTGTGTGTCGACACGATGGGCGATAATTATAACCTTTCTGTTTATTTTTTGCATTGAGAGTTTAAAATGTCAAATAATGAGCTATTAGCGCGTTTAGGGTGGTCTCGGGAGTATTAAAATCAGCAGCGTTAACACATCGGCGTCGCGCAGGCATCAGAGCTATCCGTCCCGCTCGCGTTAATATAATTAGAAACAAACTCCCCGGACCAACCCAATCTCGTGATTGGTGATCTGACTTTTCCATTAAACCCGTGGGGGGGGGGAATTGGGGTCGCTTTTAATTAGACAATGTGACGTTTATATTGTGCTGTCGGATGAGAGACTCCGGCGATGATTTTTTCCATTTCATTTTTTTTCGCTTCCTCTCTCTTTTTGGTCGTGGAAATTATTCGACGGTGAAATTTATTTTGCTTCATAATTGCCCTGTCAAGTTGTTTTGGCATCGTGCTTGGTCGAACAATGCACCGACGTGAAATGTTCGCCTATGAGAAAGAATTGGTGTAGCTGATAAATGACCTGATGCAAAAGTAAAACAGATTTTCCTAAGTCCCGGTGCACGTTAAAACTATTTTTCTAGCTTTGGTATTAAACTATCGCCTAGTTCGTCCTGTCTGACCGGGTGGTGAGCGTGCTCGGTCGCCGACCAGCGAATCTGTTTTCGATTCCCTGTGTTGTCGATCGTTGGATTGACTCGTGGTTCTACGCGGAGTAAGGCAATGGCAAACCACCTCTGTATTTCTGCCAAGAAAACTTATGGGGCTCTTGCTACCTAAGGTTATCAGGTGTCGGGGGATCGATGATCCAAGAGGCATGGGGGTCGAGAAACCAAAAATGAGAAACTAAAAATGAGAAACCAAAAATGAGAAACCAAAAATGAGAAACCAAAAATGAGAAACCAAAAATGAGAAACCAAAAATGA
>JAUJYS010002184.1:0-15379 GCA_033995665.1 Melogona broelemanni
ATTGAAAATAATGCTATTTCTTTTCTTGCAATCAACAACGAATATATCTCCAGTATTCTAAACTTTCGAAACTCGTTGGTCGGCGCGGTGACCACCCCTTAGCGCCTCACGCGAGCTAAATTGGCGGAAAACAAATTTGGCGCGGCCGCGCGAACTGGTGAATGACGAGGCGTGTTTACGCCTTTCGAGCCTACAAAGCGATGGTATCGGCGGGGCGACTGACTATAAACGACAATCCATTATTTTTACCTAGTTCGCGTGGCGGCGGCGGCAGCGGCACCGCGAAATTGCGTGCCTATCGGTCATTAATTATAAAATGTATCCGCACACCCGACTGCGGACCCAAACACATATTCGCTATATACGCACACACCCCTCTAGAGTAGTTATTCATACGGCCTATACTGTACGCGGCATCTAAGGTCTATGTTGATTAGCGGCGGCGTGTCCTTAAGGCTTTCGTGACACCGATTAGTTGATAAGCACGTGTTTCGGCATATTTCGTTTAACGAGTAAGTAGCTGCAGCTGATCGCCGCTAGGTGACGTCTTATACGCCGTCCGCTCCCAGATTCACAATTCACGTGAATTGTACTCAAAACTGGAACTACAGACCAGGATAGCTAATAAATTAAAAATAGGTTTGTTTAATGAAATCAAAATTTTCTTCCTATATCGACGGGAATTTGCCATTTAAAATAAGGCTCGATCACTAAGTGAATATCGCTACAGGAAATTAAGTACCCCTGGTGTTGCTATCGATTAAACGAGAGCCAGTGCCGAGAATCGAACCCATGGCCCGTGACGTCATAGCCCAGTCGGTATTGCAACCGACTGGACTATGACGTTTTTATTCATCTCCGACGGGATTACCTCTCATAATGTCGTTTTTTCTTGAAAGTGTTTCATTTCGGAGAAAACCTTGTTTTTCTCCTAGCGCGTTAGCCGTTATTTGGCAGAAAATGAACTCAGTATGTCGTGGTAAATTAAAGAGAAAGGTTAAATACTACTTCTATTTGTTCTTGGTGATGAAATTCGATTTGCCAATTCTTCGAATAGCAGAAGATCGAACAAGCCTTTCCAATCCGTTTCCTGGTAGCCGGCACTTCCCATTACAATTCCTGGAACCAACAGCTTGGAACTTAAATACCTAACTGACGAGAAAAAAACGCGGGAACGAATTTCATCCCAATTTGCGCACGTGCTCACCCACCCACCATACTTTTTAAACGGGAGAGAGAAGTAGTCGGGTAGCAAAGAAAAGGTTCAACTAAGTTAATTTGCTCCGTGTATATCCGCTGGTTTGACGGCATTATTTCCGTTCGTCGGGGGAGCCGAGCAAAAAAAAAAAAAAACTCTTAAAACTCGCTATGTCTCTCTTGTTCTACCATTTTGATCCCATCTTATTTTTTTCTACCATAACGATAGAGCCGGATCAGCACGACGCAACTATCGAACACCCACACAAAAAAGTAGCAACAGCGACTGGAAAGCAGAAAAAAAAACGACTCGGGTGAGGACCGAAATCAATTCGGTATGAACAGCTAAAATTCAGATATCGAGTCTACAACTCTGAATAGCGATTTAATGTTGGGATTGTAGCGCAATTTATATGACAATTAGTTTTACTGCATTTAATAAGAGCTTAATTTCTAATCTTTTATCTCTATTTATGAACTGCGTATAAAGTTAGGTAACGTTATGTAATAACATTTTGAAACATTACTTTGAAACAAAATTTCGTTAAAGGTTTTGTTAAATAATGTTCAGAAAACGGCATCAATGGGAAAAGAATTATATAGAATATTTTTTACGAGAGACGGTTTTCAATAGTTAAAAGTTTTCCCTCACCAATATTGCTAACCGCAACATTTTATTTCACCAAGTTCTAAACAGGGGCAATGACACTCTTTCAACTATCTAAACGCTAACAAATCCTTAAAATCGCTGAAATCATTCAACCATATATAGTTTCTCCATTCATTTTCGTCAATGACACGGCGAGTCTCATAGACGACGCGTGCTAAAAAGATTATTTTTTTTTCTACTGAAAGCCGCTCCCCCGAAAAAATAAATCCTGATAATATATCGGTTGGCCCCTCTCTCTCCCATCCCTATTCCTCAATCTTGAGGCTCATCTATCAAAAGCTGCTTGCGAGAGATTACAACGACGACCAAGGCCTACACACGGAAAAGGCTTCGTCGTTCGTTCGCCTACACACAGGCGTACTCCGCCACCGTGTCTATACGGGCGTAGAGGGGAGTGACGCCATCAGGCGCTAAGACGAAAGTTTAAGAAGGCGATGTCTCTGCCGGCTAAGTGGATTATTAGTGGGAAAACCTAATAACGAAAATACAAGCGACGACAGCCGTCCGAACGACAACAGAATTCGGGCTGGGGGTGGCCATTCTGGCTACTGCAGAAGAAGAGTTGTGAAACGTCTGAATTCAGTTACTCCATAACGTACTAACGTGACTCCAGCGTGATTAAAAAGTTTCTCAAACTTTATGAAAAAACTAATTCACTTATTGCGTTATGGTACTCAGAACTTAATGGCGTGATTCCAACATGTTTGAATAGTGCCTTGTTTTAAATAAAAAAGCTAATTAACTGAAATAAATAAATAAAATCAGTAAAATAAAGCCCGATACATAAAATCCAATAATGCCATTCCATGAGTTGTTCTGAAACTTCGATCTCGAAAGCAAAATTGGTACAATCTCAAGCATGCTCAATTAATTTTCAAAAGTCTTGAAAAGTTTTGCAAAACAGCTTAAACTAATTCACTTATGCTTACAAAACCGAACGCAATACTACAACAACCATAAGCCTTTTTACTGCTGCCTCATCATCACTTCTATCTATCAGATATACGTTTCGCTTCATCCCGATTACCTGCTGTCCCGCAAAGCATCTGCGTTGGTATGGTTTTGAGGCGCTTCCTTTAAGGAGCAGCAGTTAGAAATAGGTCTTTCGGCGTACCCAAGCGCGTAGGTCGCAGCAACGGGAAATTAACGCAGACAAGGAAGGCCGCCAGAATAATATTGAATATAAGCTTCGCGAATTTTATAGAAATCGAAGGGCTCAGACCTTAAGCAATATGGAAATGTTTTTACGTTGTCGATGACGTGAAAACTAATCATAAGAATCGATCAATATACTCGTACACAGTAAAACATGCACTCGAAAGTATTGCACAAGCAGAAGTAGAAGTAAAATCGTTTAAGTTATGCGATATTTGTCCCGTATTTTACCGTTTAAATCAAACAACCCGCCAAATTCTTCCTAAACTTTCGTGCATCGGATAGAGTACATCGTAAACGAGAATTCCTACCCAGGACGAAAAAAACCTACACTTTCATAAAAGGATGCCAAAAAAATGACAATAGAATAGGCGGCGGCGTATATGGTGATGCCAGCGAGAAAAAAAAATATATATAGAAAAAAATATATAATAGGGAAGACGACAATAAGTTTAGCGAGGCGCCCGCAAACAAATTAAGCGCACGTCGTCTACGCGCCCTGCCCCCCCCCCTCCCCCATCGCACACGCACTATACACGCGCTCTCGACTATCTCGCGTTCGAAAATTCGTGGAAGTACAAATCAAGTTGCACCCCACATTATCATACTTTTTAGATAAGACGTGCGTGGGAGAGAAAAACGGCATTGATTTACTTATTAGTCAAAGACGAAACACAAAATATGAGGGTGGCTTCCATTCTATCGGATCCAAAACAAAAGTGAACTTGCTAGATCAGGAGAAAGAGCGTAGATACGCAGAATTACTAGGACGGTGCGAAAAAGTATCCGCATTTTTCAACACTGAATTCAAGAACGCCGATAAATAAATAAAATAAAATAAAACTGAAGACTGACGTAGTGAGTGACATTCGGCATCCCGATTATTGTATTTTAATAATGAACTTTTATTTTTTATCCATAACTTCACATCAACTGTAACGAAAATCACTGTAACGAAAATCACAATACTACTAGATAAACTAGATAAAGATAAACGACAATATCAAAATATATTTGAGCAAACATATAAGGACAAAAAGGGTAGAATGAAAGATGCCATAATTTATTGCTTAAATTCGCTGTGGAGCAAAAAATAGATAATTAAATTAATAACAATAAAATTAAAATTTAATAGCATACAGCAAGATTATGAACAGGGTTATAAATACAGATACTTTTCGAACAACCAATGACAAATCTTGCCATATTGTTTGTAACACGAGTACAAATGTAACACAAATGTAAAATGCAAATGTCAGAAGTTTGGCTAGAAAAAAACAATGACATTTTTTAAAGCGCAACAAGTAACTTTGTTGTAACAATTTCTTAGTGGCATTTACACGCACAGTCAACAGCCCTTAAATTTTCGTAACTTTAATGCGCCTTGAGCTGCTATTAATACCCCTACGAGGTCAATATCCATAACTCTAAGCGTCCCCCCAGCAAAGTGATTATCGCAAATTAGCACTCAACTAGTGCACTTGCAGCATCTCCCAAAGACAACCACTCAACGTCAACGTTCGTCAATTTGCGCCGCTTGTTATCAAGTATTCCAACACAGCAAATGGTTTTTGAAAGCGTGCGTAATTCGAGGTTTCAGGAAATCCGCGTTCTAGGTAGAACGTGTTTTAAGTAAAGAGCACCTGATCAGTTTAAAAGTTTCCGCGCGGCTAACACCGTTTCAAGTCGAATTACCATCACGCCAGGTAGTTGTGCGCAAGGTAGCCAAACGCGAAAGGCGGAACATTAGCAGAGAGAAAAATCATTAACTGGCGGTGTGCCAGTGATTCTGACACACATCCCACCACAGCCGATCCTTACAGCGACTCAGACGGCGTTTTCTAAAACAGCGTAAATAACAAATTTTGTCTGTGTACGTTGTACCTAACATTGATAACACACAAGGTAGTGGTCTTACTTACTAATACTCATTATAAAGTTAAACTAATAAAGTTTCTGATTGTTGTTGTTAAGATCCGTCGAGCCGTTTGCGACTTCTGGTGACGCCATGGACAAGTGCTCTCCAACTGGGCCGATTCGTTGACTTGCTCTGCAGGTCCCGGAGTGACATCTTGGTTTCCCTCTTTATAGGTTTTTAATTATAAGTTTCTGATAACAATTTTGAATTTTATTTTCACTTTTATATTCATTGTTATTTTATTCATCTCACGAATTCAGATCACTGGGTTCACTACATTGATACCAGAAGAAATAACGCTCATCTCAATTCAATTGAATAGGTAATAAAATAAAATGTTAAATACGAGTATTCTTATCACAAGCCTTCCCGTGGTTTTAAAAAAGTACTAGGCGCCATAAGCGTATGTAAGATGTGTTCTATTGTCAAGAAAAATCCCCTCAGCAGCAGGCGCGGTGGAAATTAATTTCTTTTTCGCTTAGCGCATAACCTCTTAAGTGAGGTAAAATGTGAAACGGGAGTGGGGGTGTGAATTTCTAAACAGTGATGTCTAACAACTGTGTGGTGGGTGGTGGGTGGTGCCTGGCTGGAAGTTATTTTGGTAGCAGACAGCAGACGACCATCTGCTACTGTGTGCATATGGATTGAAATGCCCTCCAAAAATCCCCACCAGTACGTTTCATAAACAATGGATTGTTACTTTCGAGATATGTAAAAGAAAAAATTCGTAATTAAAAAAAAAATCAGAAAAAACCAGGATTTTGAATTATAATAAAAAACGTCCATCCACGTGATACCTTAACACGTCTGTTTATTCAACCACCTTGTTGCAGTAATACATCCGATGATAGTCACGGATACTTTCAAGTGCATCGAGTTACTCGTATCAGATATGCTAACACAAAAACAAAAAAAATTCTAGAATAGTTGGCTTACTGAAAAGATAGCGCCATAAAATTTCAAACAAAATGTATGTAAAAAATGTACAAAATGTATGTAAATATAATCTGCATAGCATTTCCGATGCCACGACAAATAAAAAAAAAACAAGCGCTAATCCTTTTCTCTCCGCCGTAAGTCTGACATTCGCGAAATTGTGAATGCGGTGTACCGGAAGCATCCTTTGAAACGAATAGCCCTCTACAGTACTCTAACATTACGCCTCGCTGGAATTGACACGAGTGACATTCAAAAAGCAAATGGGTGCGTTGGACAAAAATACACCTCTATGAACTGTACGTGAGCCGGCAAATCCACCCTACCACCCCTACGCACACGCGCACACACGCTGTTAACTCATAAACCAATTACGGTCCGGGTTGACGGTCGGGTTATGCCAGTTACATAAATATAATACGCGGTCGGAGAGAAATTACCGGGTCGAGCTACGAGCTTCGAGCGGCGAGAGACCTCGACACTCCCCGTCGGCGGGCACCAAATCGAGTTTGGTCGGTCCTCTCTCGCGCGCGATGTGACCGGGTAGCCAGGCGGAAACGTAAGCAGGAGTAGGTGAAGGGAGGAGGAGGAGGACTGTCCACGTATAAGGGACCCCCGTTTACTCTATCCGACAACGGGAGAGTAATGACGCCCATGAAACACGTGCATTATACAGATAGAGGACATCGCAAAGGTCGCCAAAGAAAGGAGGAGGAGGAGGGTTCAACGTCTCGCTTATTTTCTTGGTTGTTTCTTGGCATGCTCCTTAGCCCCAATACTAAATTTCACGCCATTGGATCCCCGGGCTGCTTGCGGGTAAACGTTGTAATTTTAAAGTTCTACATAGTTTAATTAACAACAGGCTGGTCACATTTAGAAAAAATAAAATCATAACCAAACAATTATCAACTGTAGAATTTTGGATTTTTTTCCCGATCTGTCCAAGTGGTGAGCTTACTCGCTCGCCGACCAGCGGATCTGAATTCTATTCCCGATGTAGTTTATCGTTGGTTTAGCTCGTGGTACAGCGCGGGGGAAGGCAATGGCAAACCACATTTTTATTCTGCCAAGAAAATACAGGGGTTTCTTGCTTCTTGAAGTCACCAGGTGTCGGGGGATCAAGGGTCGGGGTCCGGAGTCGACGCGAGGGACAAGACAACAGATTTTTTTCAAAGCAGTTATGGTACCAAGTGCTTTTTCTCGTTTTTCATTAGAAATAAATAGGTATTCCTAGGTCGTCTATAGGAACCAATACATTTCCAAAAGTCGTAATTAGAAAACTGTGTTTCACAAGTTCATCCGAATTCCAAGGAACCTCCATTAGTTGAACCCAGGTCATCTTTAGGAACTTCTAGGTTTCCCCAGGTCATCTGAACACGTTCAAGGGCACAGTATCGCGAGTGTCGACGACTTCGTCGCAGTTAATTAAACGTAATAACGGATGACGACTCTGCATGGTCGCAAGGTTAGTCCTTCCTACCGGAGGCGTTAGGGGTGGGGGAGGGTGTTGGGAAAATAGATTCTACGTGCGCGTGCGTCATCAGGCCTACCCACATATTCACTTATAACCGTTTCACATCGAATAGATTCGGAGCTAGTCAAATAGCTGCTGGAATATTTATTAATTCCCCTAAAAATGCACAACCAATTTTACACTTTTCTACATCAGCATAAAATTGGTTGTTCATTTTTGGGGACAACTTAAATTGACGATAGAGTGTTTATTAATCCCTCTGAAAATACCCCAACCGACTTTTTCACCTCTTCATGAATTAGCCTGAAAAGACCACATGCTTCTAGGCCAGTGTTTCCCAAACCTATTGGCTCGCGGAGCCCTTTTTTGAACCAATTTCGATGGCGGAGCCAAAAAGAGGCTACACATTTTAATGGCGGAGCCCCATTTAATACATGTTAGTGGCGTTCGGATACAAGACAATGGCGTTTTATTATTTATTTTAGTTTTCAAGAGTGGCCGCGGAGCCCCTGGGAAATGCCCGCGAAGCCCTAACCACCCCCACGAAAAATAGATTAAAACATCCCTTGAAATAGTGGGTTCCATGCAGACCGGATTGTCAATTTCTATTTCAAGCAATAATGTAAGCAGTTTCCCTCCTGGTGAACCGTTTTAAGAAGGCAGCCGGCAAGTTCGTTGGGTGGTCTATCTACTTTTAGAATACCCATCATTTAGAAAACAATAAAACATGCTAGGGACAATGAGGCTTTCTCGAGTCGTAATGATTGGCACTATTTATTTATTTATAAAATGCAAGCATTTATGAGGGGAGGAAAAATCTATTAACATTCGGTCGCAGACGCGTTTGCACAAGAGTAGGCCTCTCGAAAAAAAAACAAAAAAAAAACAGCAAGGTTAACTGCATTTGTTTGCCAGCGAATGTTACACAATTGAAATCCTATATGAACAAACCGCCCCGGGCGAAGGCCTGCCTGAGCGCTCCAACAATAGCCGCCGATCACGGTCTAGGTCAAACACTCGCGACTATATAGACTCGATATGCTTCATCGAAAAGCGTCTACTTGCAATTTCGTAGTGGGCGCAAAAAGAAAGAAAAGAAAAAAAACGGAGCGAGTGACTTTTTATTTACAGAAGACAGAAAAAACGAACGTTTCGCAGCCACGCCAATTCCAAAAATAACAAACAACACAACACAGAGCGCGTCCCTACAACGACAGCAACAACCAGCTTAGAGCGAGTAACGTTCGCTGTGTATATATGCGCTTTTCATTTCGCCATTACCGTACAACACTCGAAAGAAACAGTCACAGCTGCCTCTCCTATATACGACGAGGTTTTTTCCCCTCCCCAACAAATAGGTGATGTTAGCGAAGAAAAAAAAAAGCACGTATAAACATCAACTATTTTCGAATCAGCTTCAAACCGACTGTAGGCTTCCGATGATCCGAGATCGCCTAAGCGGTATTGACGCTCCTTTGAATAGGCAAACGCGTTATCCACGTGCACATAGTCTCAGGAGGGTATACCGGTGCCAAATATTGTGCTCTACAGTACATGTACTAATGTTTGTATGAACGAACATGAATGTACTAGTGTGTAAGCGTGTGTTTCCCCCGCCGTTCAGTTCAAATATGGTCCGAATGATATGGTCGGTATAGCAGCAATACGCGCCTGCTGTTTGTCGAACACTCACGGCATTTGTTACGACGTAATGGCCCCGGCCGGGACGTGAAGCGTCGTCTCACATACAAATCGCGTCACTGAATTTTCTAAAGCGGGATTTCGGGAAATAGCAAGTTTGGATGGCTTATTATTTCCCTTAAAACCATGCCAGATTGGCCCGCGAAAGAAGGGATTTCATTATTACAGTAACATGTACACGTAATACTGATACTATTGGTTAGTACTGGACTGGTTAGTACACCAGAAACTGTATTTAACTGGACAGTGTTGTGTTTGGATGATTAGGATACACGTCATCCAAATCAGTCAATCAAAGCATGGAAGTTTAAAATGAACAAGTGAAGTTGCGTACAAAATACACTTCCTGCTAAATTGAAAACGATAATTCAGCTGGCCAAAGGCGACAGTTTTTAAGATCTTGAAAAATATTAAAATTCGAAAGGCATTACAAAGTTCCCAGAATTTTTAAAAGATTCGTCAGTTACAATAAAGCGCATACTTACTTGCATACTTAAAAATAGAACCACTAGAAGGGCACCTACTGTAACCGGTGGCAAACGACTGATTTATAAGTGCGGAGGTGGATGATCTAACCTGGTATAATGATGATTGATGGCCTTTGACCATAAAGGAGAGTGAAACGGCAACTTCTTGATAAAATAAATATCAAATATCAAGAAGTTATCGTTTCACTCTCCTTTATGGTCAAAGTACACCTCACCATTAACTACCAGAATCTTGCAACACAATTTCTCCTACCATCCATCAATTTCAGAGATGATCTAACCATACACCTCTTTGGACGCGAGAGAAAACAATTGCCTCGTCGGTCATGCGTAAAAACCAACACAACATGAATAGATCTGAGAGGAACACGTTCTCGGAATTAATCACGTGGAAAAAGCCACCAGACAGGTAATTGCAGGACAAACACTGGCAATCATTTGCCGGCCGCGTATTTAATAAGCATGACTTCATTTCAAACGTCAACAAGCAGCTTTTTTTTTTACCTTCTCGAATTAATTATGAAACTGTGCACGATGTCCTCAAAAAATCAAAGCCCCTTTTACACCGTACAAGGATACTTCAAATTAACTTGTACGCAATGACGTGTGTAGCGTTGTTCTATCCTAATTACAATAAACATGACAATTCAAAATTCAGATATAGTCTGGACAGGCCTAACAACAAAAAATAAATCATGTGCATACGAGAAACTTTAAAACAAATAGGATAAACATATTTTTTTAAGTATTTATCTAATGTGTCTAAAACTACTGAAATTATTTTCAACCATACAGGCAATCTTTTGTCGATTTTCACTATCCGATAAAAAACATATCCATCTCGAGACATATGGACAGGCACGGACACGAGATTCAATAGCATTCGTCTATCTACTCCGTGTAAAGAGTTTTAATTTATATATTTAATGAAATATATATATTCTTGCAGGAAATCGATAAGATCCGCCACAGACTTGCTAAAGTCATGCGACCTCTGGCGGCCCGGTCAAGCATTCGCAGTAACACTCAAAGAGGTGGCCTGCAGTGCCCCAAGCGACGAGTGGTGTTGACGGACCACTGCAACTGTGTCGGCTGACCGGCTGCATAGTGCGGGAAGATAGCATCGTTGGCCGCGTAAATTAATTGTCGCTCGGAGAGGCCTGGCAAATTAACGTCAGCCCAGGGCAATAGTGGCCGCCCCCAAACATCGATCATCTCGGACAAGTTGATTTTGACCAGAACGCATCAAGTCGGTAGTTGATGAAGCGAGCTCGCGGCAGCAACTGCTGACAAGTGCTCTGGGTGCAACGATATTGGGGAGGGAACAACAAAACGATTGCTTCAAAGAGCTGCGATGTTCGAGCCAGTCCTGTGCTTACAAGGCGCATTGCAAAAAATATTTAATTTTTTTATTACATCAAATAATTTTTCTGGATAGTTGAACTTAATTACTATCTCGTTTAAGATGGAATGAATCAAGTCAAAATTATGCCAGATAGTTGAAGAGGCTTTATAAAATCAACTGCAGTATTTCAATGTTAAGATTAAATTTATTTTTCTATTTCTCCTCATTTGCCATCTTCTCCAGTGTTGCACTGGACCTTTGTCAATACAACGTAAAATCAAATAATCATATACACTACGCTATTCATGTTATGTTATTTATAAAATGCATTCTAATTAGCGCGCGTAAATACATCAAAATAGAAATTTAATTAACATCTCATTGCATAATAATAATAATTCAATTTGGTTAAAATTAAATAATGTTACTAATTTGTTTGAAGAGAAATTAATTCTGCTTAGCTCAGTACAAAAGTTTGAAAATTATACGCCGGACAGTCCAAACAACAACGGTTGCAAAAGGAGCACGAGTCGTTCGCCCCTCGCTTATACGCCCTGCGCAACTGCCCAGCCGCATCCCCAACGCATTATTGACGCACTGGTCAACTGCAGGGCAGAGGTGGCGAAGAGAGGGCGAGACGTGGAAAATTCAATTCTGTCCGCGCGCCGGACATCGCTCCCATCACTGATTAGTTTCGGACTCGTTATTAATTACATGAGCTGGCTAAAAATAATTACCGTCGGGAAAGTTATTTCCTTGCGGCCGATCTTGTCGTTTCGCACCGTGGGAGCGAAAGTTCGCAGGCAAACAACAGCAACAATAACTACAACAGCAACAACGTCTCAACTCAATACGACGCTGCGCAAGGAATGGTAATCTCATTCAGGTCGTACCGCCATATCAGACGAATACTTGCAGCGATATAGCATTTATGCTCATGTTGATGGTACCGTATCGAACAGAATTTGATACTATTTAGGATATGAGGTGAACAGTGAAATAACCGAAGGAGCCAACCGTGTCTTAGATTCACATATCAATTTGAATCTGTGTTAAAACTGCCTAAAGCTGAGTCCATACTTGTATCAAATCCGCGTGCCATGAATGTGATCTTGCTACAGATAAACAACTAGAGAGTTCAACAGAACCAACTATAGAGTGCTTAAATTTGAAATAAACCCTGGCCTTCACACCGCTGAAGCATAAGCCGCCATCGTGCCTGTACGTGTAATATTTTCATCTTACTCGCGCTGACATTTTCGTAAAAATAAAAATATTACATTTTAAACAGTAGACATGGAAATGAACAGCGAGCTCATTTGCTGTAATAGACGTTCATCCCTTGAATACTAATTTCCCATGAGCGGCCCAAGCTCGTTCTGTTCTACACGCGCATATATATACAACACTAATAACAAAAACACATAGCTTATGCTAATTTATCCTCGCGCAGCTGGCGGCAGAGGCCGTATAGTACCTGGACCACTTCGTATACTGAACCCAATACCTGGAAAGATAAGACTGGTTTTACTTGGAGGGGGTGGGGGGGGAGAACACGTCACCAGATAACGCCATGAATACAGTTCCGACTCTTTGCATTTAAATTAATGTTGGTTTTCTCGACCAGACGCTATCTGCGAAAACAATCTAAAACAACGGCGGCCCGAAATGATTCACAGCCCTTCGGAGACTCGCGCAGAACGAATGCGCTGCTGTTGTCACTGCAATTTGCGAAATAGCGCGTTGCCCCAGTTCTAACCTTCACGGAGAATGGGATAATAGGATGCGCTACCTTGTTGCTTTGGAACAACAATACTGTACTGAGTGATAACGTCTTATGTAACTGAATCTCCGCAGTGATATAAAACGTTTACTTCAATAGCAATGAAATGCTAATTTATCATTTCCTTATCTCTATCATAATTCCAAGCAGTTTTCTGATAAAGAAAACTGCATGAAATCACAAAGGTAAATGAACTGCAAAGTAAGTCAAAGGCAAATACATCAAGTAGTGCACTAGGCGCTACGGTGAATTAAAAAAAAAAGTAGGATTCGTCGTGGCCTAGTCGTTATAGCACCCTATTAAAATAAAAACACAACGTACAAACATTAGTGGTTTATCCAATGATTGCTAATGTATTCACATGAATTCAGAGTGAGGGACGACCATGCGCAAGATGGCTGGACTGCATAAAGATGGAAACAACGATATGTCATTCCGGAAGCTGCAGGACGAGTCGTTGAATCGACTCAGTTGGAAAGTGCTTGTCCATGGCGCCACCAGGACTCGGATACGATTCGACTGATCATAACAACAATTCATATGAACAAGTAGTGCCATGGATAGACAAAAATATCAGAATAACATACAGTGTGCCTGCATGTGGATAAGTAAGTTTCTCGTCGCGACCGCTGGTTTCGCTGCAACCAGACAGAGCGATTTGCGTCGCGGTTGCCGCCAACATCAGCCGTAGCCCTAATCGTTTAAAAAAGCGGTGAGACAAACGATAACAATAATACGTTTTGCAGATCCGCTGCGCGACATGGAAAAGGAGGATAACACCGACGGTTGGTGGTGGTGGTGGTGGGGGTTTTATCGGGCCTCGCGCATCGTCGCAACTCAATTTTTCTTATCGACGGATTCCATTCTTGCCGAGTTCTCATTTTCCATTTCCCCACAAAATCTGCGAAACGCTTCCACACGGAAGGGACACGCATTCAGATCCTCGAACGGGTGAATAGAAACAATGGTCCCTCCTCAACGTTACGCTTTAGAGTTTGCAATCACAATGGAACATGTCTCATCTCGCGCGCAGCAGGAGCTCGATCCGTAAGCCTGGCACACGCTGGGAAATGGAATGGCGCACATTTCTCTTTTGAGTATTTAAATGGGGGTATAGTTAATGGAATCTCTTAACGCAAACGAGATCAAGCTGGTTTAGTTTAAGAAAACGTTTAACAAGATGCACAAACATAAACGTGTTACGATTGCAACAAAACGAAACGGTTATTTCCTGAAAGCACTAACCATCGATACACGTGCCGAAGAGTGTTGCATATAATAAAAGCTCTCAACCAAAGCGCTTTCAATTAACAATGAAAAATTTCCCTTTTGAAAAAAAGCTAAAAAGTTGCCCCAATAACACGTGCAGACAAACGCAGTTCTACGTCAAAATCGGACCGGCTGTCAGGCATTTGATACATTTTTCACATGGTCACTGTCCCATTTTCTAACGTACCGGTACTAGTTTAATTCGTGGCAGGCCGGTGGTTATGGAGATTAGTTTTTAATGTCGTATTTGTTAATTACACTTCTAACCTCATACGATCCAACGAATCCGCCGCAAAAGGAAGACTAGCAGTTGCTGAATTCCGCAGCAGTCTAATCATATTTAACAACTAATAAAATATTTAACTAATTAATATAAGTCAGTTACTCCCGTACCTTGATTTTAAGTCGCTTATTTAATCACATATTTTAACCTTAATGTCATCGCCAATTTTCAGACTTAAGTTCAACTGAATTTTAATATTTAGTTTAGTTATTAGCTCAATATCTATTTCGGCCTTCAACCGCATCTCGACTTTATAACAATTCAATTATTTGGTATATTTGTTACGATTTATATTATTTTGGTGAACATCACCACAGGATATTCGGTACCCCACACTCGTGTTGTTCATAGCAATAATATTTGAGGAGCACGATTTAACCAGCATCCTGGGAACGAATCAACGAGAGTCCGCGTCGGGAATCGAGCCTTGGACTGCCGCACCGCAGCCGGTTACACTACCGACTGTTCTACGTTGTTCCTACGTTTCGTGCATGTGCCTCGTTGCAGCAGTAAGGATGGCGTACGTGGGGGGTGGCAGTCCACGTGTAAAAACGGGGGAAACTCATGGTGGAATGTTTTTTTTTTCCTCGAAAAAGAGTAACGTTGTCGCGGCAAATGATGCGCGGCGAAGACGAGATGAAAAGAAAGATGAGGTGACAAATGGAGAGAAATGAAGCGAACACAGGGACATGTACTCAAGGAGCACACGTGTGCATGGAGGCGGTTTCTTACTACATCGGCCAGTGTACGTTCACAATGGACAAAGAGTCGCAAAAAAAAATAAAAGAATGGCATGTCCTTTTCTCTCAAAAGGCTTTCTGAACTGAAACTGACGGAATTTAGATTGTTTGAACAGTACTAGCGGTCTCTCAATTTAAAGTTATCCCTAGCATAGCTGCCATACCAGCCCAGCCTAACGAACACTTTATTAACGAATAAATCGTGCTAAGCAGATCCAATACAGTTACACGAAATACAGTCTTATTTATTGCATAGAATTCAACGTCTCAGACAGTGAATATAAAACAAGCAATTGCAAGCATGCCCTTCCACAACTGAATATTAGAAAACCTGTCTTTGATGTATTTGTACGAACCGATGGCTCAGTGGGTATGGGGACATGCTACGAAG
The DNA here is from genome assembly GCA_033995665.1 of Melogona broelemanni. NCBI lineage: Eukaryota > Metazoa > Arthropoda > Diplopoda > Chordeumatida > Chordeumatidae > Melogona > Melogona broelemanni. Next base: position 15,351 of record JAUJYS010002184.1, read on the forward strand.
CCAACGGTCCCGGGTTCGATTCCCGGCGC
>JAUJYS010002185.1:0-15373 GCA_033995665.1 Melogona broelemanni
ATATTTTTTAATAATTTACTAGTATTTGTAATTTGGTTATTTATTAACTTTTGAATAATTCATTTGTTGTTGATTCATATCGGGGCCCTCTCACACTTTCAATTCAACACAGTTAATGAGACTACTATACTTGTTATTTTTAGTGAGGTAATTCCTCTCCCTGTAGTTATATTTACACAATACACAATTTTTTTTTTCGCGAGTTGCTCACTAGATGGCGCCCCTGCAAAACAGCCGGTCACGACCCACTACCCCCATATACGTGTAAACAGGATCCGAATAGAGTACATTCTTGAGGAAAACATCTCCCACCATGGTCGGATTCCCACCAGAGACATGTTCGACACATCGTGACCAGAAACGCGGACACGCCGCCACCGGCAGGAGGAAAAAATGACCTGCGCATGCGCGGCACAGTTTAAAAAAAAACAAGAACGACAACGAAAGCCAATCCCCCCATTCAAAGATACTCTTAAGGCACCATCACCAGTTTCACCACCACATTCTTGCCTACACGCACATACTACACACATGTAACATGCGCCGAGAGACGCGCAGCGGTTTATATTTTCAAAACAAACTATCAGTGTCACTTAAGAAAACTCGGGAGACTTCACGTAAAATTGCCGGGGCAATTCCCATGGCGTGCCTGTCTCTTTCATTATAACTACATGGGAGTCGGCACCACTCCGATTCCCGTACATGAAGCGACATGTGGCTTTGCCCCGGCCTTGCGGAGTTAAGTGGGGAAGTCAGGACTGGGCAGGCATCTGAGCATCTGTAGAGAAGAGGACAAGAAGAGAAATACATAGGTCTCTCGGCGCCATGAATATTTTGTCGATAATTCGAACGCTACGGTGCAAAAATGGGCTCCAAATTGGTTGAAAACTAGAAAAAAATATTAAAAAATAGAACCTAGGAGCGTCCAATATATCTGGAACCATTGCATAATTTACGACCGTTTAGTTCAGTCGATAATGCTTCCGACTACGGTGCGAATGGTCCTGGCAGAGGCTCTCGTTCATTCGATCCTGGGGTACTGGGGTCACCCGTGAGCTTCCATTAGGGAGTCCAGGGCTTAGGAGTGGATCCCGCAGCCTGGTTATTCCAGCTGCCATTCCCCTTCCCTTCCCTGCCCCTCACATATATCTATAGAGACACGAGGGTGAGTATTTATGAATAATTTATATTTTTTAATAATTTACTAGTATTTGTAATTTGGTTATTTATTAACTTTTGAATAATTCATTTGTTGTTGATTCACATCGGGGCCCTCTCACACTTTCAATTCAACACAGTTAATGAGACTACAGTACTATACTTGTTATTTTTAGTGAGGTAATTCCTATCCCTGTAGTTATAGAGAATCCTATAGTGATTACTACGGTGAATTAAGAAAAAAATAAATAAATAAAAAACACTAGAAAAGGGCCTGGGTTGAAGTGGACGGAATTTCTTAAAAAATTGGGAAATTTAGACCTTCGTCCCGGATATGCACGGGAAAATATAAAATGACGTCACAGTGTGGTCTTCAGTTTTAAACAGGAATATTGCTTCTACTATCGGAACTCACGATACTATCGATAATGGAACCATCTCCCATTTCATTGGAGAGTTTCACACAACGCACTGACAGCCAAGCCACGTCCATAGCTTCTGCCTTTTAGTATTAGATGGCTGAACGGGTTTTAATGAAAAAAAAATTGTATTTCGAATGAAGTATTTGGTGAAAAGTTTCATTGCAAACTGGTCCCTTTTAAAAATCCGACAATACTGTATACAGCCTATAGGACGTTAGCAACCGTGGGGCGACGCCCTTCGACAGTTCGTCCCACTCGATCCACAGATGAAAAATGTGACAGAAAAAAAAGTGTTCCTCGTACCCGTCCTACCCGACAGACGGCAGGAGGACCAGATAGAGCAAGAGAGCGCGCTCACACGCACGCGCGCCACATAAATTTCGTGGATCCACGCGGTGTGTCCGCCACGGCTACAGAGAGAGAGATGGAGAGAGAGAGAATGGCATCGCGGCCATCCATCCACTTATTTCGGCGCGCGAATCCATTACCCCCACGCGGGTTGACACGAACCCGTGTTTTGGGAACCGGCGCCAAAGGACTGACGCGGTACGGAACCCGTGTTTGGTCTGTGTTTCCCAAGCGACAAGCGTACGGGGCGCAGAGTCGCAGACAATTCAAAGCGGTTTGTTTCCCCCCTCACCACTTCACCACCCTCGGGTTCCCGTCCCGCCAGGAGCAACAGCTGAGAGAATTGGAGGGAGGGGGGGGAGGAGCTCATCGGCACGTTTCTTCCGCTCCGGTGCGGGACGGTACCGATGTCCTATCAACCCTGGCGGCCCCGAGGGCCACACTCTAATAGGATAACTCGCCGACTCTAATAGGATACATGATTTCCTGGTCAACAATGAGTACAGTCAACTGAAAACCAGATTCGCAATTATTTTTATACGCGAGTTCTCTTGAAATAATCTGGTTTGAGGATGGGCTTGAATTTCCAGCCAGTTCAGCACTGAAACGTGCGCGCCAACCTTCGAAATAAAAGCATTGAATCTGTTCAATGTCAGGTATACGTTCAAGATCTCTACTTCGGTACGAGGATTAGTTTCGCAAAATTACTAGGGCGTTTCTGGAGTGGCTCTAAGACACTCTCGTAACACTCTAAATGATTGCGAATCTCCTTAAACAAATATCACAAGTGATAACAGTTTAAATAAACTTATAAATATTCAATTTTGACTCCAGTTCTTGGCGAAGTCTGTCCGAGTGAGTGCCAAGCGCTGAACAGCCCCTCTACGCGACTGTACCGATTTTATTTTTTTTTTTCAGACGGAACTTGTTACTCGAAAAGCTTCTTTTCACAACAGATTCGCGCTCTCTTCTCTCCCTGTATCCATAAAGTAAATCATCGCCAGGTCATTCAGACGCCACTTTGGCTTTAGTTTTTAAGTGCTTTTAATTGACGCGTTATTTATCGCGCGACGAAAGCTGCTCATCCTCAGCAGACCCTCCTTTCCATCATCGCTTTGCCATACACATTCCTGTGTTTTACATAACAAAAACTCTTTATTTTTTATTATGTCTGAACCCTTTCTATTTATTGGAAATTGTTTGGAGGTGGATAGGCAAATTTTCACCAGTACTCAGGAATCAAATAAACTTGAGCCCGCGCCGGAAATCGAACCCGAGACTGCCGAACCGCAACCCATTCATTGCATTACCGAATAGGCTACGATGAAGTGCGTGGAAGCTTATTAATTTTGTTGAAATGCAGGGATCAATCAAATTTGATATTTTGGATAACAAATTCATTTTAAGGATGATTGTGGTAGGAGCCGTTGGATTGCATTTGCAACCATGATAACAAATTCACCAAGTTCCTGAAATAGAATGAACCTAATTAAATCTGATTAACTTTAACAATTTATTTAATTGAATTACTTTCATTGAACTCGATGCAATTTTCAAAAAAGCTGGACTGTTAGACGCGGCATAACATGGCTCGATTTGCCGATGCGGCGCTGCGAAATAATGGCGGACGACATGCATAACCCCTCTCCATTTAGGTTTGTGTACGCTCAGTACCTTAGGAGGATGCAAGGTTGCCTAAGCTACATTGTAGTTGGCAGGAAACTATATTTTGGAACGCTAACCTACTCGTTTGCTTTCGCACTTGTCGACGCGTCCCAGATGAGGCGAAGAAAACTAAAAATGGCCGATCGAATTTATGATGTCGCAAAAACAACCGAAACGGCTGCACTTAACGCGAGGACGTGATGCGATATTTGCCAATCTTTTATTTTTATTGTGCTTAACTGCAATACTAAAGGTTAGTCGGTCTCAAATCTCGATTGCATACCTAGCATGGATACGCTCAAAATACTGTTCGCTGACTTCGCTCTCACCATGTATTCATTTAGTATAGAACAACCTGCAACCATGTAACAACCTATTAAGGCGTAAGGCAGCTTTGAATTCCATTACCACAGATCCGACATTTGTTTTCGAGTCACATACAGCAATAGCATTGGTATTAAACAGAATTAAAATAAATTATTCATTGATACTCATTCGTACAGCTTCGAAAATTCTTGAGGAGATTTGCAAGTTGGCTATTCTCGTGAAAGCTTTCTACAAGTAATTACATTTCACATGGAATTTCGAGAACAATTATTTTTCAGAGGAATTATCTAAACCCTAGCAAATTATCTGATAAATAGCAGAAACATAAAATGCAAGATATGATCTCCCTAAACAGAAGCAACATTTTTAAACATTCGTACATGTATCCAAAGTTAATCGAATAGTTTCCAAGCCAAGATGGTTTCCAAGTCATCCATCCCTAATTAGCATTGTTGCCAGTCACTAAATACAACAACCCCAACCATTTCCCCCATTCCTTTAGCAAATCACTTTTTTCAACTTCTTATATTCATGAACACAAGGCCGAAGCAACGAACATAAATTTTTAAAATACCACTTTTTCTTCTAGAACACAACGCCTCTACACATAATGAACTGATTACAGCTCGCCAGGCTCCATTTCTTGGTGCCACTGTTCCATTTTTAATTTTGTATACAGTGTAGATCACCTATCGCCACCAACAGGGAAAATGTTATTTTCCACTAAAACCAAAAGAGAAAAAGGAGAATAAAGCCAATCAGAAAACGAGAATTGTAAACCAGAACGAAAACGAGATTTGTAAACGAGAACGAAAACGAGATTTGTAAACGAGAACGAGAAATTGTTCCGTTAACACCGATGGCTCAGTGGGTATGGGGACATCCTACGATGCCGACGGTCCCGGGTTCGATTTCCGGCACAGGCTTTCGTTTATTCGTTAGCCTGGGGTACTGGCGTCACCCCTGAGCTTCCATAAGGGAGTCCAGAGCTTAGGGGTGGATCCTGCAGCTTGGCTATTCCAGCTGCCATCCCTCTTCCCTTCCCTTCCCTGCCCCTCACATATCTCCATAGAGACATGATGGTGCAGTAATCCTGTAGTGCACTAGGCATTAGTGATTTAAAAAAAAAATTGACAGCATCTGTTGACTAACTGTAAAATAACTGTCATTGACCAGATCTTTTTGATTTAGATTTTTGAATGTACGACATAGGCCTACGCCGGCGATTGCAAAACTCGGTAGCGGTAAATGCCGTTACAAATACGCAATAAAGTAGAGCTGAATTGAATCGTAGTTACTGTATTTACAACGCATGTTGATATGGTTGTTTACACTCAAATGAATCTAACCGTTCGATCACTGATCTAGGTCTGTAAACCACAACAAACTGAAAACACATCAAATGCTATTGAAAAAATGCTGCTGTCACCGTATACGTTCGCTCAGTGTCAAACTTGGTTGACCGTTTCACAAAACCACTGCACAATGCGTCGTCAGTCTGTAACATTGCCGGCGGGTTCAAACGGCTGGTTAAATAAATGGCCTTGAAATGTTACCTGGATTCCAACCAGGTACGTTGACAAAATATGACATGTCTTCCCTTTTTTATTAAATATTTTTAAACGGAAAATTCAAAAAATTCTAACCAAAACAATGAATTTGAGAAACTGGGTCAAATATTTGTAAAATAACGTTGAAACCCCATAAGCTCCCAACCCTGACCCTGTGGGCCAGTTTTTGGTGATAATGACTGCACTCACCACATTTTTAACCATAACTGACTCCCACACACCCAACGGGTGTAACAAAAGCCAAACAGAACTACGGAAAACAAAATTGTTTCCGGTAAATTCCGCTAGGAGCGCAGAGGGAAAATTCAGGTGATTGCAGCGTCGGTTTTTTGTTGGGTAAAGTTGATAATCTTGATATACAATTTTCTTGCGAAAACCTGCATTATTTTAATCGCGGTAGGATATGCTTACAGATGGATGTCCTGGCAAGCCTTGAACATACGTTCAAAAATAAAATTTGACAATGGTGAGTGTGAATTTTTAATCAAACGGACTTACCATTTCCAAGTCTGTTGACAGCTTTCGCGTAGAAATGGCGGAAATTTATTTTAGGGTAATGAGGGGCGATTCTAACGCAACTATCGAAAGTTTCACCCATCCGCAAATTAAAAAAAAGCGGCACACATGAATATGGATCCAAGGTTCTTGAACCAAAATTCACAAAATGCGATGTCACTAACTTTGACTCTTCCTTTATATTGTGTGTAACATTTATTACTTATTTATAATCAATGTACAGATCATTTTATAAATATTATCACTTACAAGCGTGAAGCGGTATACGCACACAAATCTTTATATAAATACATGTGATGTTCAATCTAAATCATTGCTTATAATAGTATAAAATAAATACACCCACTCCAAACCAGCGTAAATACACGTTTACGATATTACCCATTGTTATCAAAGAGTAATCTAAAAAATTTCGTTGAGAAGACAATTAAAAAAAAGGCGCAAAACTCAACAGAGCATGATAATTCATTAACACGGCCTCAAATTGTGAATACAAATAAAATCATTTTCATGGCAATTTCCGGGATAATTTTGTCATCTACAGAATGCAGACCATATTCCCCACTAACAATTTTCCATGGATATTTTAGGGTGCTCTGCCGCTGAGGCAAAAAATCAGACTTGTAAAACTTTGGTGTGTGTCCCAGCGCCGAGGCGATTTTCATAATTTGAGGAAATTATTTTTGTTTTGGGCAGGCTCGCCACGGGCATCAATCAGCCCGCTGCTGGGATATAAAGGTTGAAAGGGAGGCATATTGCACTAAATCTTGAAATTATATGTTGAGACCCGGTCGTGTAAATCATTTCTGAAAAAGAAGGTAATTTGTGATTTAAAATTGTGGCTTAATTTTTCGATTGTTAAGTGTCAAATGAGAATTTCATAATAGTCCAAGCAGCACAAAGGTGTCTCAATGGGGAAGAAATTGCTAATTTAGTATTTTGAATTTTGATGCCAATTTCTGTTCAAAATTTTGAATTGAATTTGAATTTCAATTTTGAATTGCCATAAAATATCTGTTCTTTGACAAAATAAATACGTCTTCGTTGTTTAAATCACGCTTGTTACTTTCAAAATACAAATTTAACAATCACAAAATGTCTCGAATTAGATCAATTACGAGACAAAGCATTGAACAGTGATTTCTCAAGAAACTTGTATTACTTTTAATAAAATATCAACCCCTTTAAATTCAATCGCATATCGTTAAGACAATATGTGGCTAATGTTCTACTTTTGGAAACTGGCTTTGCCGCTCAAAATATAACCTCGGAAATTACGAATATAATCTCGCTTAGTTGTGTCACAATTATTTCCCATAAAATAATAATTTTGGCAGGGGTTTCTGCTTCAGGTCAGGTTGGCTCCTAATATAAATAACCACTAGTCCATAACTACGAATTGACTAACTATTCCTGGATCTGTGTATAGCTGCCAGTTTGAAAAGAAAAATCCACAAAAAGCTAGAAGAGAGGCTCCATACGACATTGTAGCAAATGTACAAAATGGTTACAGAGGATATAAATTATTATCGAAATAAAATTTAGCCATTTAAAATAAAATTTGCTGGAAAATAGCAGGGGGAATATTTTCAACTTGTCTTGTGTGAGCATTATACGATTAAATAGCAATTGCACTAGTTACGATTTAAAACACGCATCTTCCAAAAATAATTCCAAGTGCTTAGATCAAAATCTCGTCAACAGTCAAAATTAATTTCCTAGTCAACATAAATTTAAAAAAAAACGAAAAAAATTAACAACAGCAGCACAACCATAAATAGAATGGGACCTAAAATAAATCAACTTTCGTTTTGTTTACCCGAGGATACAGTAAACTTTAAACAAACAATCGGCACTTCCATCAAAAACGTGTTTTGAGCCCGACAATACAACCAACCAGCTAACTTGGTCACCAAAACTACGGCAAACTAGAGAAATGACTGCGATAGTCACAAATGTTTCGATGACCGTAATGTATTGTACAACAAAAATTAGAAAGCGAAGCAATCACTCTTCCCCCAAATCCACTACTCGATAGCTTACTTTGAGAAGTTCCAAGGTTCTTAGATTTAAGAACCTTTGAGAAGTTCAAGTAGGATATCTAGAGTAAATATGCAGGTGGCTCCATCTGGTATCAATTTTTTTCCTAGTTCTCGGCTCGCATACACACAGTTTCGTTAGCTGTTCTACGAAGCCAAATAGTTTGTTTTTCAGGTTTTCGATGAAGCCATTTAGATATCTTCAGTGTGGTGCACATATCTTGGAGCACGTTAAACTGCCGTTAGACTTTCGGATGCCATCTTTAAAAAGTTATCGCATACCACCTGGGCAATCTTCAGGCGATAAATACACTCGAAAGCTAGAAGAAAACAATCAACTTGAGCAATACGTGCAATCTGAATCTCACTACTGTAGGTTCAAGTCATAATTAAGTTTCATGATAGCGAAAAAGAAAACAATAGAACCCCAACGGGTGCAAGTCTTGGACACTAGAACTAATACAATTAAAGCAAATCAAAATGAACTAATTATTGCCTTTGCAAGTAGTTGCTTTTGCAAATAGCAAGTACTTGATCGATATTAAAATGAGTTTGGGTGCGAAATCGATTAAGAAATTTTCATCGATTCTGATTACCGATTCAATGAAAATTCGATGAAAATTGATTCCGCGAGTGATTTCCAACGGTTCGAGTTTATTGTTCAATAAAACGAGCATTACATTTTCACTATTTTGTTTTCAGCAATAGGCCACAATAGTAATTGGTGGCGAGGGTGATCGCTATTTAGTTGCTCACCAAAAATCACACGAATGATGATGCAACCAAGAAATTGCTAAAACAAGGAAGCGCAATTTCGTCTAAATACATGAAAGCGTTTAGGATGCAAATTTAGGCCTTATTGAAAGAGACGTCTCGAATATTTAAGACAAACATTTTTTTTTTTATTTGACTGAATACAAGAAACTCTTTAAACATCATCAATTGATATAGAATTGAGAATCCACAAAAGCTTCCAAACTGTATTTTTCACGAAAATAAATTCGTCGAGTTTTCTAGAGCTTCGTTGGATCCTTTGATCCATGTGATCAATTTTCAGACAAATTAGACGATAAAAAATTGCGCTTCCTACAATCTAGATGTATAAATTTGACCGAAAAGTTTACACATCCTATCCCCACACTGCAATCACTCACTAAACCCGCCGACCCTCACGCCACCTGGCGGCTTAACACCGGCCACACAAAAAAAAAAAACATAACAAAGCGCAAGCATACCGGTAGATATATATATTATTTTTTGCGCGTAAGAAAAATAATTTACGTAAAAGTGAAAGAGGCACAAAAATAAATGAAAAACTAAATTACGAGTTCGACCTAAGTGTGAACTCAAGATATACACATTCCCGATTCCTGAGTCGTTCAAATCACGGCGACGCAGATACCTATAACAACTCGCCTGTGCACCCGGATCGCAAGCGACGGTTGAATAAGAGGAACAAAATTCGTACACGATGTGGTAAGTTATTCTCAAAAGGTGGCGATAGTAGGCGGTGTTGGAACTTGGGTTTCCAAGTAGTGGCGACAAGAATTATTCTTTTGTATAAATAAAAAAATGGATGAAGAGAATTTCAACGAAACTTTGATTCAATTCCAGTACGATGTAATCCATTGTTTAAGTCTTTATAAGAAGTAACTGTTACCACTAGTAAACAAACAATGTGACTACATCGAAAGCATTAAAATAGATCACCTAAAATTTGAATCCGTGCTTGAGCCAAGAGTCAGATTCATCAACTATAAAATAATGGTTAAAACAATCTGCAAATTTTGAGCGTGCGTTTACATGGCGAAAAATCGCTACGTAAATATCGCATACATTTATGCACAAATCAATTTAAATTTTGTGCTAAAAATCAATAAATTTTTCCTGATGACAATTTGAAAAAATCTCAATTACTAAAACCGGTAAAAGTCGCTAGCAAAACTAAAAAAATACATTACCAAACCAACTACCCTGACACCTTGAGAAACTCCGAGACGCGATCGCACAATCTGACAACACTGCAACACATGTCTAAGCAGGTACGTGCTGTTGAGTCCGGGGGAGCGCACGAATGTCGTCCGCACGTCCAAAAGAACGGCTCAAAAGCTGGGCGGCAGCGAAGAGAAGATAGAGAAAAATAAAAATAAATCGGTGAAGTAAGACTCGAAGGGTAGGAGGAGGATTCCACGCGCACGGTGCACACAGGGTCATATGACCATCGCGCTGACGAATTAAGACGACACGACGACACGTAGTAGAGTGGGGGAGGAGTGGATGGAGGAGGGCACGCAACACGAGAAGAAACGCACGTCGTGGCGCGCGTCAAGCTCACTCGCCCAGCGATACCTGCCACACCACCAAGTGGCTGCGTTCGCCCTTGGACAGCGACTGCTGTTGCGGCGATTTGCCACCGCCGTCGGCGGAGGCGCCACCGTCGGCGCCTCGGACGATCGGCTCCTCGTCGTCCTCTTCGCCGTCACCTGGGGGGACACAAGGCTTGCATTAAATCTTTCACGGATTAAAAAATTTGAAAACGACAAACAAAACATACGAATAAAATAAAAAACAAGTGAATACAAAAAACTTCGTTTTTCCAATACAAACTTTCATTTTAGAGATGCTCATCTTATAACTCAATCTTCTTAAAATTCATTTAAATCAAATAAGTTAGAAATTTTGAATTAAGAAATACTCTTAATTTTGAGGTGATTCTCAGAACACAAAAACAGAAAACGAACTGCTTATATTAAATTCGTTGGACAATGTTGTTTTTTTCGATTTTGTGGTTAGCCACATGTGTGCCCGTTTGGCGGGGGAACAAAATTTTAAGTGATCTTTTAAATCCAATGTTTAAATCTTTTTAATGTCTATATCACCCAAAATTTGATTTATTAAACTCATCAGGAAATCACCATCAACTTTATCCTGCTTAATGAACATAAACGTCGATTAGATGGGAAAACACTTTAATAAAACATTAAGTTCCTAACTATTTTCGTCATTAAATTCATGTCAACCAGTTAACCACAACACTTGAATTTGGGACCCCGTACACCTAAAAATGAGACTGTCGGAGAAAAGAAAAGTAAAGTCCATCATACAATGAAAGTCGAGACAAGAAACTGAAACCCATAAATGCCATTCGCTGAACCATAGAAGATGTATTCCATTAGCGGAAACTCTGGCATGATGTCAGTTAGCAATGAGCAGAGCAAAAAAAAAAAAAAAGAGGCGAAAGCATAATCACAGATACAGCAAAATGAGGCAACAGCAAAAGGCGCAGCCAATGTACAAGGATAGGGAAATATGAGTAAAAGAACATAAGCCGGTTGTCGTCGGTTAGGCGACTTGAACGATTAGTCAAGAATTTCTGTGCGTCTGTTCTCGATCAAGTGATCGTGTACAGAAACGGAATTCGTTTAGTTTAGCCGTGAACTATCAGTGTTGGAGAGTGTGGAAGTCCTGGAAAAAAGAGGCGCAGGGGAAAAAAAGCCAAAGAAATAAAAGCGTACACCTACAACAAAGCAGAATAATAATAACGCAATCGCTAAAATGAAGACACGACACAACAACCAACCAAGCAAATTAGTCGTAATAAAAGTGTGTGGGTGGACGTGGAAGTCACTCCATAGACCGAGACTGGAATGCGATTGGTTGCCCTTCTCCCTCCCCACCCCAAACAGACCCAATCTACCAACTTCGACAAGTGGTGACGGTTATTAATTTTTGACACACAAGCGAAACGCTTCACAAAAATCTAAAAAAAGATTTTTTAATCAGACACTGATCACAGTGAACGTACGTTGAAGTCTGTATGTGTGTGAAATTATGAATAGTGTGTCCTGTACTGAACTGTGAATATCTGCACTTTTAATTTGACACACAAATAATGACACAAAAGAAACCAAATCGTAGCACCTTGTGCTAGTACTTGTATGTTAAATACACGTTCATTAAATTGAATGTGATTTTGAGCAACATTATGCGCGAAAGTAATATTTTATTTTTCTAATATCAATGTATTTAAATAAAACACATGAATTGAAACCCCTTAACTATTGAGAATCGAATTCTACACATTAAAACATTTCAAAAATATTATTAGTCGAAAAATGACATTGCCCCCAAATATCTCTACACTACACTAAGATAAATTATTACATATTTACAGTTATGTGTGTTTGAAACTTGACTGAGAATTTTCTCAATGTATGATTTTGTGACGACGTTCCTCGAAACCAGCAGCCGCAAGTCAAAAAGTAAAAAAGATGGTTCGAACAAGATAAAAAAGTAAGGGATTGAATGGAGGAAAGACCTAGACACCACTAGCGAGGCAAGGCAAATGATCACGGGTATTACGAATGAAGCAGTCCAACTAGGTATATAGAACTGTTTTTTTTTCTTCATTTTTGACGATGGTAGAAAAACGAAATGTGGACCTTCACAAGGACAGTGAGACGGGAGGGTAATAAATCGTACCCCAACTTGGTCTAGGAGTGACCTCCGAACGCGGCGCGAGGCGTTTTAATCGGCCGAATCCACTTGCCACATGATTAGATGACTAGCTGTGTCTTCAGCCTCGTCTTCCCCTGCCGGGCAAACGCACAAACCAAAACCATTCAGTCGCACAGATCGGGCAGAGAGAAAAAAAAAAGAAGGAAACCTTGTCGGAAATGGCCGGCCATATCCCGAGAGGTCAAATCGAACGTATTCGAATGTGAATAAATAATAATTTATAAACGAAAAAACCAGATTAAATAATTTAAGTCATTAAAATGAAGTCTGCTCTCAGACACTTTTAACCTACCTGTCAATTTTTAAACATTCAAACAAAACAAATATTTTAAGTCGTCACTAGGTTAAATTTGGTAGAATGGTTGATCTAAAAGACGAAAGAACGTAAATAACATTTTCCAAAAAAAAAAAAAAATAAATAAATAGCGGGTCTCTTGTCATCACGGGCCTGTGCTTTAAACAGCCCACCCAACAATCTATTTTTTTTTAATTTCAACTGTACAAATCGAATGTTATACAACCATTAAAATTATTTAAAAAATCAAATAAAGCAAATTGGTAGTAAAAAACCAACATGGCCAAAAAAATTGCTAAAGCAATTGATAGCTGCAGCAGTTCGGCAACAAAACTGGCCTGGAATGACCAATCCGAAACCCAGCGAAATATAAATGCGCATGCATGCAAACTACGACAGATCCAGAATTCATAATCTACAACGAAGCAGCAGAGATATGTATAACAGCCTACGCGTAGTAATGCTTGAACGCCGATACATCAGCCCCGATAATTATTTTCTGGGTTTACCAGAACCAGACCACGTACCTGCAAACCCATTTCGTTTTTAAAAATAACGTGTTGTTCACAAGAAACAGCATAGCAATAGAAAACATGTTATTAAGCTGACGACAACTTGGGTCAATGACAGTTGATTCTGAGGTTGTCTTATCTGCGCGTCATCTGGTGAAAACATCTGGTAACCTAACTAACAAGTCTACAATTGCTGCCATTTATGTCTTGGTAAACAAAGCGAGCGCGCGAAAAATAAAGTTTTTTTTTAGGAGACGGCGCCTTACCTATCCGGAAGTCGATGTAGCCTTCGCCGCCCGACACCACCAGCATGCAGCGCGGCCGCCGCCGGATCAGCTGATCAGCCCATTCGTCGGCGCGGTCCTGCGAGCCGGATGTCGGAGAGCCCTGCCGGATCGGTAGGCCGCTGGTAAAAGTAGTCATGCCGCCGTGACCTGATATTACGAGTAGCGACAAACACGACAACTATTAATTTCGGGAGATTTTTGAATTTGTGATTTTTTATTTTTTATTTTAAATCACCGGAGTGCTTAGTGCACTACAGAATTACTGCACTCTCGTGTCTCTATGGAGATATATGAGGGGCAGGGAAAGCAAGGGAAGGGGATTGGCAGCTGGAATAGCCAGGCTGCAGGATCCAACCCTAATATCTGGACTCCCTAATGGAAGCTCAGGGGTGACGCCAGTACCACAGGATCGAATGAACGAAAGCCTGCGCCGGGAATCGAAGCCGGGACTACCCGCTCAGTAGAATGTGGCCACACTCACTGAACCACTGGGGGCTGACAAATTCAATTAACCATATTCAAAATATAATTATCTGTCTCTTCATTATTGCAAAACTATCTGATTTCAAAAAAACTTTTGTGCATATTGAAATAATAATATTGAAGGCTTATGAACACGAAAAAAATCACAAACATCCTATGCACATCATTTAAATCGCCGAACTAGAACGAAGCAGATGAACGAGATTGCATTTAAATATGCACAATGATAAATACGCGTACATTTGAACTTCAAAACGCGAACGTGTTAAATGTACTCATCTTCAATCAAATCAATCATCGCAAAAATTTACGAGTATTTATCATTTTGCATATTTAATTGCAATCTCGTTTATCTGCATCGTTCTGGTTCGGCGATTTCAATTATGCGCATCGTGTGTTTGTGATTTTTTTTCCGTGTTCATAAACCTTTAATTATATCAGAGCGGAGCATTGGATAATACATCTGTAACTACAAATCGAGATTTAAAAATAATAATATATTTGAAATAACTATTAAAACATAATTCGCGGAACTGTACCTGGCACAGCGACGAAGAACTTGACGGCGTCGCGATGCCCGTGGAAGGAGAGTTGCGCCTGGGCCATGGAGCAGTAGGGGATGAAACTGCCGGGCGTCACCACGTCCTTGCCGTCGGCGTAGACGCGAACCACGCCGCCCGGCGCCCGCCCGCCGCTGCTCAGGGTCGGCGCCGACGGGGGCTGCTTGTTAGCTACAGGGACCGCGCGGACACGGGCATAAAAAATGAATTACATGGCAACCGTAAAGTCAAGACAGATAAAAATACGTCAGATCCACATTGAAAACGAATATAAATGAATACGGAGAAATATAAATTAATATTAAATTAAAATAGTAAATCGGGTCAAATACATGTAATACACAAATAACTCAATAATCAAACAAACATCTCTAAATTTCGAGTAGCCAGGTTCTCGCACGATTTAGAACGATCACGACTAATTTTGAATTAATCAATTTTAAACAATTACGCTTTTACAGAAAGTGAGCCGGGGCACAGATGAACTGTGGCCGCAATCATGACGTAGAACTACAGTGGGCAATGCGAAACAAATAAATTTAGTTTTTAAAAGTATGTACCGACAGCTCAGTGGGTATTGCCATATCCTACGAAACCGACGGTCCCGGGTTCGATTCCCGGCGCAGGCTTTCGTTTATTCGTTTGCCTGGGGTACTGGCGTCACCCCTGAGC
>JAUJYS010002186.1:0-15370 GCA_033995665.1 Melogona broelemanni
CATACTGTGGATTTTTAAGGAGACGAACATTTTACAGTGCAAAGTTCTACGTCAAAATTTTTCTTTGCAATTTATTTTGCAACTAATACCCCACCAAATAAGATTGTACCTGTATCTTAACAAGTGGTATTCTACATATAAGATGCAACAAACATCTTAAAAACAGTGGGGGGAATCTAAGTGAAAAAACATATTAAGATTAAGACTCAGACAACATATTTCACTCCACACTATATTATATATATTCATTATTCGATAAGATTTTATCGGCATCTTATAACAAATGGCATTCTAAGATGATACAAACCTCTTAAAACTGTGGCTAGATTTCATTGTGAAAAAACCATTTTAATCTGATTAAGACTATCCTTTTACAGAGTGAGGCACACTTCAGCAGCTGTATAAGGGTGTAAAACAAAATAGAGTGGTGAGCCAATGGATATTGGCTTGAATAAATAGTTTTTTATCGTCATAATATCGCTCAATCACAAAAGTTATCTTTTTTTTCTAGGTATTCAAGCGCTCGATATATATCCCGATAGTGCGGTAGACAGATACTGTACACGTGCATAACGGCACGTGCATATAGGAACGTGCATGAAGGCAGGCGGACGCTATTATTTCGAATAAAAAATATAATGACTCGGCATATCTGGTGCTGGGTGTCAGGGGCAGGTTTTGCAATTTGAAAGGGGGGTTAAAAAACGACTATTCCCACCATGGCTGTCACTCAACAAATATCGATCAGCACGTGTGAATATCTACCCCCTGTCCCCTTCCCAGATTACTTTTCTTCGAGATGATGGTGGCGAGATGACTGCAGACGCAATTCAAATAGTTGCAAGGTTATATACAGGAACTTTTTTTGGCAAAATTAACACCGACTAAGATTGAAGTCGGCCATCAACCTCTTTATTTATCAGGGGAATAATCTATTTATGTGTCATATAGTTTACACCAGATAAACTGAGTTTCGATTTCAGAGGCGAGTTTGGGATGAGTTGTCTATTTTGATTTTGATTTCCGTGTCCCTTTCGTATTATATTTTGAGATGCTACCGAATTTACCAATAATATCACAAGAATATAATCCTGTGCAATACAGTTAGTTAAAATAAACTTTCAATTTTTAAAGACACGTACCAGTATTATAGTGCTTGCTAATTATTTTTAAATATTTTTCTTACTGAAGACATATTACTTTTTTTTTTAATCAAAGTAGCGGATAGTGCACTACAGGATTACTGCACCTTCGTATCTCTGTGATGATATGTGAGGGGCAGGGAAGGGAAGAGGGATGGCAGCTGGAATAGCCAGACTGCAGGATCCAACCCTAAGCTCTGGACTCCCTAATAGAAGCTCAGGGGTGACGCCAGTACCCCAGGCTAACTAATAAACGAAAGCCTGCGCCGGGAATCGAACCCGGGACCTTTGGCTTCGTAGCATGTCCCCATACCCACTGAGCCATCGGTTCGTACATTATAATTTTAACATG
This sequence comes from Melogona broelemanni, assembly GCA_033995665.1. Lineage (NCBI taxonomy): Eukaryota > Metazoa > Arthropoda > Diplopoda > Chordeumatida > Chordeumatidae > Melogona > Melogona broelemanni. Next base: position 1,495 of record JAUJYS010002186.1, read on the forward strand.
TTAAGGATCAATTTTCTTTGATTTCTTTGATTGAAAGTTTTAGTAAATTAATGTTAAAGATGATTTTGTCAGTTGTAGAGCAAAAGCCATGACAAAATTATAACGCTGAATGTTCCCACATTCGTGTTTCAAAGAAATATAACGGGATACCAGTAGCTGAAACGCAGCGCGGTGGCAGAGGCATCGGTGAGCGTCGCCGGCAATTAATGCTGTGTTTGCCTTTGCGTGTGGAACTCTCAGTGTGACGGACGGTATGTTTATTGTCATGCAGGATATTGTAGCTGTGATATGTTCTTGGTGTAAAACTGCATACCACAGTAAGGATCCCTGTTTTACTAAAGATTGTTACAAGGAGGGGTGCACGATGGGCGCCCACACAGAAATCATCATTCCGCCTTCGTGGATTATTAAGCTGCCCCGAAAGGGTTCTTTTAAATCGTCCTTAAGAAAGTCGCCAAAGAAAAGGGCATCTTCTAAGAAGAAGCCTAAAAAAGAAGTTAGTGTTTCCGTTTTTTGCTCATCATGCCTGCTTATCGTTTCTTAATTTTTTTTTTACGTTTTTCTTAAATTGTCCATTGGCGGTTTCATAATTTTTTTTTATATTTTGTCGAAACATTTTATTAGGGAAATCTGGTGTAAATGTGGAAACAGGAATAGTGTAGTTATATTATATATTGCCGAAACATTTGCAAAAATTTTGAAATACTGATTTAAAATTGAAAATAACTGTATATTTTCATTTATACTTTTTTGTTTGCCAAATCGTGCCGCACCTTAATTATGTTCATTAAACTTAATATGAGTAGTTTAACGTTGATTTTAGGATAATTTTAAGAAAAAAACATTTACTCTTTTAATTTGATATTTAAAATGCTGCTTTTATCTTTGTTTTTATAATTTATCGCTTTATGTTACTTATTTCGCTTACTGATTATTTTTAATTTTTGGTTGAGATTTTTAATGAACCTTGTTTTATGCGCAAGTTTATCTTTGTTTCATAGGACAATCAAAGAACATTTGTAATTAAGCCTATTCCATCTCCGAACATGAAACCGGTGCTGGTTTTCATTAATCCCCGGAGTGGAGGAAACCAAGGCGCAAAGCTTATGCAGAAATTCCAGTGGCTTCTTAATCCACGACAAGTCTTTGATCTCTCCCAAGGAGGGCCAATGCCAGGGTGCGTGTGGCGTCCATTTTTTGTTATTATTATTTTATTTCATTTTTAAGCTGCTCGTAGAAACTGCTAGAACTTAGTATGTAGGTGACCTATACATTTGTACTTAGTTCCATTTTCGTAATCAACATTTTTCTTCATTCAAAATTTAATTAGGTAATCATGTTCGTTTATACGAGTATTTTAAAAATTCTAGACCACTTCTCAGTTCTTGATCTACATAAAAATCTATATTGTACACCTCGTACATTATCCAAATGTATAACTTGGATTTTTAATTCTATTTATCATAACTTTGTTAAATATATTATTGTATATTCTTTAATTTATTTATACGTGTACATGTGATAATGTACAGAGAAAAAGAAGTACCAATCTATTGCAAGAATACCAAAAAATTAAATGAAGTTGATTATTATTCTTTCATGTCAACTTTTATTGCAGTAAGGGGAAAACGTCCTGTCGACAAAATTGACAGTCATGATAGAATTAACATTCTATACTTTTAGTTTTTGTTAGGATGTTTTAATTTGCTTTTGCCTATTACATTTATTTATATTAATTTTGTTCATTTATGTAAACTATTTTGAATTGCAATGTATATTTGTACAGTGTATATTAACTGTTTCCTCCGTTGAATTTAAGGCTGTGTCTGGTTTTTCGTAAACCTGACTTTAAATCTAATTTGCGTAATTTTATTTCTCGTTTTCCAGGTTAGAATTGTACAAAAAGGTCCCAAACTTACGTATTCTGGCATGCGGCGGCGACGGAACTGCTGGCTGGCTCCTGTCAATGCTGGACACTATAAATATTACACCACAACCGCCTGTGGCCGTCCTGCCCCTCGGAACTGGAAATGACCTGGCAAGGGCATTGGGTTGGGGAGGGGTAAGAACATTCTACATCATTGCAGTTCTGAAGACTTTTAAGCTTTAGTTGCAACTATACTGATGCAACTATATTTCTTGTCGGTTTGCAGGGGTACACAGACGAGCCGATTTCAAAAATTCTCACAAATATTGCGGACGGAGAAATTGCTCAATTAGACAGGTATTTAGCTAAAATCTTAAAAAATATGATGTTATTTGATCTTTCAGAAAAAGGTGATTTTTCAGCGAATTTGTGTTTATTTATCGGTTTTTGTTTTTTTGATGTAAAGATGGGACATAAAAGTGGATCGGCATCCCTATCCTGATCCATCCAACAATGAAGAAGGAAAATCCCAGCTGCCTCTTAACGTTGTAAATAATTATTTTAGTTTGGGGGCCGACGCTTACATTGCCTTGGAGTTTCACGAAGCCAGAGGTAAATAATTTATCATCGTTTATATTGGTTGCGATAGCACTACTTTCGTTGCCCCTTGTAAACATGCTTGGCGCTCATGTAATGCATGGTTGCTCGCTTTAAGTTTTCGGGGGCAGCTAAGCGATTGCTTCCCCGTTCTTTGCCAACTTTTTTTTTTAATCACCGTAGTGCCTAGTGCACTACCCTCGTGTCTCTATGGAGATATGTGAGGGGCATGGAAGGAAGGGAATGGGGTTGGCAGCTGGAATAGCCAGGTGGATCCTGCGATCCACCCCTAAGCTCTGGACTCTCTAATAAACTTACCTGCTCTTAATTTCTAAAAAAAATCAACCAAGACAATTAAAAATCAATGTTTCAAATATTTAACCGAATTTTTACATTTATAATTTTAATTATATAATTTTCGTACTTCCTACGATCTTTATACGGAATATAAAATCCCTGAATCAAATTTAACTTCCTTTTTCTTTTGTTGCTAAAAGATAGGCAAAATCTGTTTAAAAATTTACGTTGTGTCATAAGCTCTTCTAGTGTTGTGTTTAATCGCGAAGAATATGTAATACTCACTTATTTTAATTTATAATTATTATTATTTATTATTATAATTAATAATTTATTTCTAATTTTCTTTTTGTTCGCAGAGGCTCACCCGGAGAAATTCAACAGCAGACTCAGGAATAAAATGTTTTATGGTCAGGTATGTCAATATTGTATCTCGTCTGTATCCTTTACACAGATAGATTATCCCAATTTACCTATTCTCCATAATTCACTGTTCGGCAGTAAAACGATTGCAATATATATCATGTTTTGTTATCCAACTACACCCAGGCTGGTGGAAAGGACTTGCTGCAGCGCAAGTGGAAAGACCTGTCCGATTACGTGACCTTGGAATGCGACGGCAAGGATTTGACTCCGAAACTTAAGGAACTAAAAGTGCACGCCATCCTCTTTCTTAATATTCATAGGTCAGTGTTTACGCAAATATTAAAGTGTGGTACAGTGCAATCGTGAAATGTAATGTTTTTCGCTGTCGTTTCTGATTTGCTTGCCTTGCTTAACAAATGCGTTTCTAATTTTACAGAAAAATGTATTGAACATTTAGAATGTTGTCGTTGATATTATTTTCAGCTATGGTGGTGGCACCCATCCGTGGAATTGTCAGAGCTCAGGGTTCGACGTCCAACGAACCGATGACGGATTAATAGAAGTCATTGGACTGACGACATATCAACTGGTAATATTTTGTTTCCGATCAACTCGTAATATTATGTTTTCTATTCGCTCGTACGAATTTCTCTCGTCCGTTAAATTTCGGAGTTCTCAGTCGGGAATTGAACTCGCGATCACGGTGTTGTAATCCGGCATATCGCACGGTACCTTTAACCCTGTTAGTTTAGTGGCCAGTGACTTAATCAATTTTTCATGAAGTTTGAGACAGCATCGCATAATTTTTTTAATCACCGTAGTGCTAATCACTACAGGAATAATGCACCCTCGTGTCTCTATGGAGATATGTGAGGGGCAGAGAAGGGAAGGGAAGGGAAATGGTAGCTGGTATAGCCAGGCTGCAGGATCCACCCCTAAGCTCTGGACTCCCTAATGGAAGCTCAGGGGTGACCTCAGTACCGCGGTTCGTCGAATAAATGAGAGCCTCTGCCGGTAATCGAACCCGGGATCGTCCGCACCGCAGTCGGAAGCATTACCGACTGGACTAGACGGCCGCACAAATGTGTTTGCTTCTTGGTTTCTAGGCCCTTCTGCAGGCGGGTGGTCACGGGACATGTCTGTCGCAGTGCCGCCACGCCAAATTGGCAACAACACGAACGATTCCTATGCAAGTGGACGGAGAGCCTTGTCGGCTGGGTCCATCTCTCATCGAAATAAAGCTACGCAATCAAGTCAGCATGATGGCTAAAGCAAAGGTAATTTCCGTCTCCCCAAATGTATTTTGTTACTCGTGTTTTTCGGTTACCTTGTTGATGTATTCATTATTCTATTTTTTATTTCAGAAACATGGTGAAAATCCAAACATGTAAGTCAGAACTTTTTTAATTTGGAGTGTATTCCAATAGACCGTTTAGGAGTGCATGTTTACTCTTTGCTTCATTAGTGCATGTTAACTCTATAATGTACATTTTTGCCCAATGTATTGTTTAGTACCGTACCATATTCATTTGCGTTGTTTGTTTTTTCATGTTTTTTAGGCAAGCTCTATTTGAGCAACTTCGTTTGAAAGTATTTTGTATAAGTATGGAAGATTACGAGAATTTTCATTACAACAAAGAGAAGTTGCATGAGTGCGGTAATTTGACCATTTTTTCTACTTGGTTTTATTTTAATGCCTTCTTGTAATTTGATCCGAATGGGAGATTTTATTAGCTAAGAGTCGTTCTGCTGCTTTTTTCTTATGACGATCAAGTCTAAACTATTGTATAATAAGCGATATTTTGATATGAACCATCTAAATTTAATGTTTCGCCGACTTGACCAATTTTTATTTTTTGCTCTCTTGCATCAGCTACCCCGGTATGTACAATCAACGTTCCGCAAAATTCCGATTTGGAGCAAGTCCGTATACTAATCAACAGAAATCTAGAGGTACCACCGACATTCGCTTACTTCGAATCGTCATTTCGACGAAAGCATTTGCCTACAAGTTCCTGAGCGCTGTTTTAAATGCTGTATTGTTTCTCCTTTTCAGTTCGCAAGCGATACCACTGATGCGACCACAGCAAATTTCATCCAGAAGTTGTGTTCAGAGTGGTGCTTCCTTGATTGTAAGTCCTCAGGGGTATTTTCTTTGTATAAACGTTGCCCAACATTTTTGTATCGGTTTTCTGAAAACGTTATATATGATTGTTCTTAGTTCGATAATGATTGTTGTTATTATGCAGCTGTTACGGCCGAGCGCTTCTTCAGGATAGATCGCGCCCAGGAAAACCTGCACTACGTAACCGATATCGTGGGAAGAACGGAGTCTGGCGACGCTGACATATCGGTTAGTATTTTCCCCGATATTTTTCTTTGACAATCACTCTAGCGAATACAACTACTGCACAGTGTTCATACCCACCTGGAAATGCAGATAGACTGGGTTTCAGTTGTTGTTTTCAGTTTCAGGTTCAGATTTTCAGTTTCAGTTTCGTATTGCAAATGCAATGTCAGAGGGGCCCATTTTCACCAGCTCAAATAAACGAGAGCTCGCGCGGGAATCGAACCTGGGACCGCCTCATAAAAAGTCAACCTACTACTTACTTAATTTCAAACGTCATTTCAGGAATGAATTGTGGTATCCGTTAAAGCATAACATTTTTGTATTTCTTATAGGAGCTCTTTGTACTGGATCCAGAGCTGGGTCTGTCCAGCAGCACCAACTCCCCCGAGAGCCATGACCTGACGTCCATCCTGCGTGACGCTGGCCGTAGCGACGCGGCGGCCACGGCCGCAACCACCCTGTACTCGCCGGTCGCCACGTTTCAGAAACGAGAGAACGGGACCGAGGGCTCGCCGTCGAGCGTGGGCAGTCGACCGGGCTCAGCGCCGTCCTCGCCCGTCCGGACGGAGGTCGCCATGCGGGAGACGCTGGCTGGGCCGCGCGCTTCCTTCTCCAGTTCGGACCTGGCGCCGGCGTTCCGTCCCAAGACACCCGTCTGCCGGACCACCATGCTTAAGTCACTTCACAACGCCAGGTGAGTCAAACTAGCCTATTTACATTTGTTTAAAGATTTGCGGCTGGAAAATGGAGTTGTATACTGTGTGTACGACGATTGTATTTTTATTGGTGGTTCTCTAGGGGTTAGCGTTTAATTTTCTCATCGGCTTATTACGTCGTCCCTTGATTAATTATATCGTCGAAATAAAATGTTGTTTCAATGGTACAGAGTGCAATGGTGCTATGGATAAGAAAAATCTTTATTATTTGGAATTAATTTGATCACATGGCGTGTCTGATCATCAATCGCCTTATTTGTGTATTCACTTAGACATAAATAGATTCAGGAATTGTCAGGTTAATGTAAGTGTATGAGGAAGGTCGAAGGTGACAACAAATATTGTGTATCATCAAAATGAAGTGCTCATAATCGGTCCATTCGATTATGTGAGGAAGACATGAAAAGCTAAATACTCCTGAATTGACAAAAGTTAGTGTTTCAGCCCAAGTTTTTCTTGATTTCATTTCTGCATTCAGTTTACATGTTAAGCTTCTTGGACCCGAAATTTACGATCCAAGGTAAGATAGGCGACGCGGCTGCAACGTCATTTCGGTCACGTGTTACTTGGATTCGGTGTCTCACATATATTCTATGTCTAAATTTTTCATACGTGGATCCTACTAATTGATTTCGATCTGTTCTCTCTACTTGTCCATGCCTACTACGTGTCACTGCATGGCTGTATAACCAGTTACACTGTAGCTGTCTCTGTAACAAAATAAATTCTGTGATTGCTTAAGCCTTTATAACATTTGTCATAAATCATACATTCTGTTAAGCACGATATCGTGCACCTATCATAGAAAATTATTTCGCTTTCTTTTCTTTTGTAATCGAGACGCGCTAAAACGAGTTTGTAAAATTTAGCTCTTAGCAGCATTATCTGCCTTGTGTCAATAACATGGCTCACGAATAAATTGTCTTACACAAGAAACATATTACTGAAAATGTCTTGGAAGTGTGAAAGAGCAAATTTATTCCTTTATTATTTAGTTCAGAAAAATAAATATGGTGTTAGTTCGTTCGGCAGTAGGTTGTTCCACTGTTACCAATTTTGAAGAAACAGTGAAGGATAGTAAACCAATGTTGTTTGATTTAAATATAAACATTAATTATTTTCCTGTTGTCGTATCGACCTTTTTTGTATCTGGTTGTTCATTGTTATTTATAAGCAACTATTCTGGTGATAGTGTTTCTTAATTATTTCCCTATATATCTTTACTTTTTACCCTATCGTCGTATTCCCAGCTCGATTTGTAATTTATCTATCTGCACACGTGATTATAATTGTTGTTAGGAGTTTTCAACAGTTTTCTGGTCATATGCAGTGATCTTCTCCTTTGCTTTTATGGGGAGGCGATTGGCGCCGTTATTTCTTGCGGTTGACAGAAATATCATGAAAATGAATGAAATAGTGGTAATTGTTGTGCCTCAGGGTTGCGGTGGTGGTTCAACGGAAAATATGGTATCACGTAGCATTTGTCATAGGCACAACACTGTAAACTAGAATAGCGCAACGAGTCACTCATAATTGTCATCTACAATATATCTGCACTGTGCCGAACGCTTACTTCGCTTCCACGGACATCGTGCTGCACGTTAGGACTTCTGCACGTCAAACTGTGTCGCACTCATGGAATCGTACAGTTGACCTAAACGTTTTACATACTTGCATCTGTAATCATTGATTTTCCCTGTGTAAAATTTGGTCGAATTTAATGCAAGAGTGTGTTTTGTTTCAAGAAACATTTAGTCCAAAATTTATTAAAATTGATTTACACATTGCGTTTTTATTCATTTTTACTAGTTATAATATGGTGGTTTCGTATTTTTCTCGAATTTGTGATATATCTTCTTTCCTTCAATGTTTTATTTATTGTGTACTCTATGTTTATAAAATATCGTCTTGCTATTTTCTTGCAAGTTTGGCATTTTAATAACTGTGATGTTCCCATTCGTCTACTTTTCGGATTATTTCCCAGTTGTTCTTTTTAAAAAATAGATTTTTTAGTGTAACAGTAATTTTGAATTTTAATGGATTTATTTTTCTTTCTTCATTTAGCCATCTTTTGGAAAAAAATTCAGAAGGTAGGACTTTATCAAAATTTTCTAACAAAATGCTTGTTTAAAATTTTCAAACAAAATGTACTTCGTGCAGTTGACTATTCTTTGTATGTCATACTTTTGTTCAAACTTATTTTTCACATTTAGAAATAATAAAGGCCGCGCGGTTAGGTGACCTGGAGCTGGTATGTATTTTCATCGTTTATGACGATTGTTTGATTTGACAGAAGTGCTTTTTGTGATAGTACTTTTTGATTGTTATTCCATGTTTGTGAATCTGTGGCAATTTTCAGCTGAAAGATTTGGCAAATCGTGGTTTTAGTCTACTCTCCATTGATCAAAACGGAATGACCACCTTGCATCACAGCGCCCAATTTGGTCATAAAGACGTGGTTCGCTTCTTGATCGCTAGTGGTGAGTGGGGCAAATGTGATGCGAATTGAATTTCGGTTGCCATTTTTGACATTTATCGTTAATTTCTTTAACCTCTGTATATTTTGTGTTTACCATCTCTGTCAAGGTTTTTGCTTAATTTTTGGGATATTTCTCATGTGTAACATTATGTCTTGTCTCTCATTTATTTCCAGCCCCAGCCACTCTATTGAACATGCGGGACAACGAAAAGTAAGCACTGCTTTCGTAATTGTTACATGAAAATTTTGTCCACGTGAATTTCGGAATCTCGTTCGTTGACACACCTCGTATATTATTTTTTAACAGGGGACAGACTGCGCTTCACAAGGCTGCCTGCTACAAGAGAAGAACCATCTGCTGTATGCTTGTGGCTGCCGGGGCATCGCTGAACATCTCTGACAACCAGGTTCGTTAACTTAAGATTATGTGATCTCTTATTGCCATCAATCTGTGTTTCAATATATTGCGTTTTCAACAATCTTTAAACATCCGGGATCTGTTAATAAGTATTTTTTCGTATTAATTACAGGGTATGACACCCAGGCAACATGCACAGAAGGCACAGGATCCTGATCTAGCCGTCTACCTGGAAAGTAAGTTGCAATTGGAATTTTTATTTTCTAATTCTTGTGGCGTTTTTTTGTGTTTTATTTTAGCTTTTGTGTGTAGGGGAGATTTTGTTAGCAGTTTATTTACCCATTTTTAACTTTTTTCTTGCTTTTAGATATCAATGACCATGTTTCTATTGAATTCAAAATAATATTAATTAATACCTGTACGTCTCTCAGCTTGAACACTTAATACACTGTTTTGATTTTTTAATTATTGCGATCTCGTTTCTCGTTCAGATCAAGAACAATTCCAAATGGTGATAGCCAAGGACCAGGAGACAACCGTTTGATTTGCAAGCACGTTCAGACAAGAGAATCGTCGACATGCTATCTGTGATCTCAGCGCTAGAGGGAGACACAGTCGTGGGAAGGACTAGTCGGTCCCTTTGGGTTGATCGACGCCAGCGCCCTCCTACGTACGCCTGATGAACTGGGAAGAGAAACCCGGGAGGGGGGCCCCACACCTAAATCCATCCATCCACACAGTGTTTTACGAAAACACGTGGCTTATTTATCACTCGACCAGAGGTGCGCGCGTGTTCCAAAATGGCGGTCGAGTGACGTTTGGTGTGGACCAATCGGCGATTCTTCTATCTCCGCCACGCACGCATACAGTGTATATATATATACGTTTCGAACAGGTGGCGCCACCATTCGTGAGCAGCGGAAAACAAACGATAGAGAATGAAACAGAGATGTCCCCTATTTTTCATTTCCCCCCCAAAACTCATCCCCCACTGGAGAAAAACAAAATGATCGTCTAAGAGTATTTATGAGTGAATGTATTTTGAACTTTCATAAAGTTATTATTACTTGTTATAACGCCCACATATATTGTTAGAAAACCCGCTTGTCGCTTTATATACATAGAAACAACTTTTGGCGAAAATATCTATTGCTCTGACACGCGCCCGCTAAAAAAAATTCTAACGGGAACAAATGCGATTCGAACGATTATAAAAGAAACCATATTTTACTTGATAAAAATGGGTATATTTCTACTTGTTTCGCTCAGCGACTCGTCGAGCAAGAGCAGTCGGTGTGAAGGCAGAAATTACGGACCCCCTAGGGCTATCGTTTTTCGTCATTACAATAATGTCAAGTTGGGAAATTCTCTGCATTCTTCTTTTGCTCATCAGGCGTGTAAACTTGCTTTTAGTAGAAGTGCTTTTATCGTTTTCTCGTTCGCTGCTCACTCGGCCTCCTTCTCATTCCGAGTGGTCAAGTAGATAAATTGCCTGTGCTACTACTAGGTTATGTTTACAAGAATTATGAATTGGAATTTCCTTGCTTAATAGTCGTTTTTACTATTCAATTTATATTACATTTCTATCGAGCATTTGGCATTAGAGCAAGGGAACGTGGAGAGATAAAGAGAGCTCTGCATGGTAGATGATAACCAAACATTTACGAGCAAGCAATAATATCCGTATTCGTCTTTAACATTAGTTTTTATTGATCAGTCTCAATTGTATTCATTGGCATTAGTTTGACAAGTTATATAGATATTTAAATATATTGATAGCTCTTTTTCAACACTACTTGAATTTTTAGTTTCGCGTCTCGCAATTTTTCTGCTAATTAGCTTGTACGGTCAGTATGAGCCTGCAGAAGTATAGTTAGTCTCATTGTTTCACAGACTGTTTGTACCGGCGTACCGTGTTGCTTGCCATCGTGTTGCCTACAATCCTGATTGATGGTTCATTCGACGAAGCTCGTCTGATTGAATCTCAGGACAAATCGCAAGAACAGGATAGAATAGAATATCTAACAGACAGAAGAAAGTCCAAGTTTTTTTTTCCAAACGTGAAACAAAATATGGTAATTATTTCGTTTAAAGTTGTATCAATTTAATCCCTTCCGAAATCGATCGTTTGCTTTTTTAAATCTTATCTGGAAATTAATTTTCAAAATGATATTAAATGGAAATGTAAGAGTAGGTAGTACACGGAAATGAGCGACTACAGTTAGTAGACTGTTGTCGAACGGTGAAAGCGGTTTGGAAAAATGGGCATGTCTCTAAATTAGGACTGGCTCGAAATTAGGAGTAAGTGAGTCAATACGGCGTGTCTAGTCGATCGACAGTTATTAATTTATGATCGATTATTTAGCATTTTTTTCCTTGAATGACCCGCAAAACTGGGCAGTAGTTGCGTTGTATATTTACATTCTCTAGGAAGCAGTTTTCTATGCATACAAGCTTGCCATTTCTCGTTCCATTTTGTAATATTTTTTTTAGAATTTAATATCGTGTGTATTGCGCATGGGCAATACATTGTCTCTATGGTGATTTTAGTTTGTTGCTAGCTGTTGGCTATTTAATATTAGGCATCGAGCAGACGAGAACACGCCATATGCCGGTCTTCAGCCTGTGGATAATAATATTCAATGGAAAAATCGTACAACCAATAATTTAATGAGACCGTCATCAAAAAACGGCAATCATTGAACAACTATGACAATTTATGTTTAACCGCAATGATTTATTTACATTTTGACTTTTAAAAGACTGAAAAAAGGACCCAATTTTCTCTTAATTTTGTGAGAAGTTTGTAGCTGGGAAGTAACACTTGATACCCCAATTTGGAAAAGAAGATGGTGTAACATTTCTTAGCAAATATGAGTTGTAACCCTCACCCCATTTCTTTGTTATTTTTTTTTTGCCAAATATTTGCTATAAATCATATTACGTAAATTATTGTAACATATATAAAAATATATACTATTATAATTTTATTGAAAGTGGCTTATTGCAAGCATTTGTATTCCTTATAGGAACTTTCGGGATAAAGAATACTGTACAATAATAATAAATTATGTAGGTTTCTTTCTCGAAAATTGCCATGTTGGAGGTATTTTTATTCTTTAGTGTCGCAAAAACCTGCGGTAGTAATAATAGGAGATAAAAAAGTGTGTATTGCAATATAAGAAACATATCATCCCACCTATATGATGTACATGCAACGCAAGAGATTTAGTTGGGAATGCTTTTACTCCATTAGTCCTATAGACTAATAGACTAAGCTATCCTATAGACATTTTCGGAGCAAGACGAAGTTCCCTGCCTACGAATAGTTTGTTTTATGAGCCAAGTTTAAGCTGCCCCACCAGAGTGGTATGAAATTCAGAAATATAACAATATTTACGTTTCGTGGAAGGAAAATATTTTGAGATGTGCATCGTAACTGTGGCAAACCTATAGAAATTGATTGCGAAATTTCAATTGTTATAATTTTTCACCCGAAACTTGCTTTTTCCTAGAATTGTGGCTGCTATGCGTTCAGCAAGTCTTTTAGTTGTGTTATATGTAAATTCACTATGACAAATAATACAAAATATAATTCGGTTAGAAGGACATATTTTTTATGTAATTACGTAAAGAAGGATCAGTGTTTTAAGGATCGCGAAGCTATGAGCTTATTAATCATCTCATGTGATTTTTATGCTGGGGGAAAATACTCTTAAGTATATTCTAATGTTCACGTAGGTTGTGCCGTTTCACGTCAATATAATTCTCGTCTTCTTTTCTTGCACCTACGTTTTTTTCTCTAAAATTTCCTCATCTATTTTTTTTTTATAATTAAATATCGCCCGATCTCTTTGTAGCTTTCGTAACCTTGGTGTTCTCCTTTTCATCGGTTAATTATTTACCTAAACATAAATTATATGAGCATATACGGCTCAATTACATATTTTATATTTTTAATATGTGAATTTAATGTGTGTTCTACATTTCGTCTCTTGCCGGCTAACTTGAAGTTACATTTTAAAAAGAGATTGATATAGATATCAAACACTCCTGTTCAATTATATATAAAAAATAACATGATGAAAGAAAATGAGTACGTCAACCAGAAGAGAATGTTCCCTGGATTTGAATGTGATAAACATGTTAATACCAAAAAAAAAAACCACAACAACGAATATCTGAATCAATGGATTGAGATGGTTACCTATTACATCTCAACAGTCGCCTCTCTCGGATTTTATCGTTGGTTTCGAAGGACGTTAAGATTGGATGTGGTGGGAACCAAATTTCAATCAGCAAGTCTGAATAAAATTCGTATATTCACTTATTAAATTATTACGATTCACCGAACACTGTTCCAGACTGTTTTAATTGAAAAAAATATCTTCCTGTATTTATATTTCTATCGCAATTTCTATAAATCACCCTCCACGGTTTTGTCTATAGAAATAAATCTATATTCTTGCACTTTTATGCATGCTGCCAAGATGTTGTGTACATTTGCAATCTCGATGGGAGAAACGAGACAGGTGAAGGAGAAACGGCATATACATATGTAAATATAATTGGAACGAGACTAATAGAATTGTACGATGTCAACAATGTGTTCCGATCGACCTATTTTGAGCTGTTTTAATTTGTACAGCTGTTTAAGCTACGACATTTTAAACGTGACGCCCTATGTACGATGTGAAATTTCACGGTTTCGAAATCTGTCGTCGCTCGAAATCTGTTTTATCAACAATGATTATTCCATTGAGCAAAATTTAACCCTTTCGCTCCTACCGGGACATATATGTCCCACTGATTTTGACCTTTGACCTTAAATATTAAACTTGGACCT
>JAUJYS010002187.1:0-15368 GCA_033995665.1 Melogona broelemanni
CGTTAAATAATAAAAAAAAAAAAAAAAAAAAACCCAGTCAATTGTATACTAGATTTCAAAATTACCCGCGTATTTTCATATATTTACATAGAGTTGACATTTTCGTTCGATTTCTTTTGTCTTACGTCCGGCGCTGACCACTATTGACCAAACCATCGGACCTGACCTTTCCGCGTATGATACCGGTGCAAATCAATAGAAAATTCTTGATTGCTAAGCACCGTGTGGCTCCACCACGACGACAAAACGTCACGACCCCACTCTCCTATTCAATTTGCATAGTTCCCCGCCCCCCCCCCCCACCACCAACATTTGCGCATTGGCGACGACGCCAGTGATCGACAGGAAAGTCAAACAGGCGGCGTCTCCCATTACGCCGATCGATAAATACCGTCGCATCAATGTTGACGTGGCCGCGCCGTTCCGCGAGCGGCGTTCGGTGCGCGGCTCCACACGACGACAACCGAGGCACCAGCGAGACAAAACAAGCCTGCGCGTAGGTAGAAAGGCGACGCGCCCCTCGCCACGCTAAGCTACACGTAATCTTTGGTGGGCTTGAGTATCGATGCTTGCCGACAGGTGAATGACAAGTCATTCGGTGTGACCGACTTGTACCAGGAGCTCGATGTGCTTTGTGATACACAAATGTTTTACCGAACGGTGCCGGTTCATATTAAATCAGAATTGCTGCTTCGAATAAGCATCTCTATGCGTTAGTACAGAACACATTTTAGTTGCATAAGAAATTTAACGACATAATTGACCACAGACATGAGCTTTGACATCAATGATGTGGGCTCGTGGCTTACCGAGTAAAAAAACATTGGGCATTAGTTCGTATAGCTGTTTCTTGAGCTATTTAGACAGGATGTTACTACTGTACATGACAAAATCAATAATCAATGAATGCTTTTTAAAACTGAATTTTAAATTGGTGTTACCGTTACACGTATTGACATTTACCTACAGAAAGTACTGACAATTATTTAAAATGTACAGAAAATTATGGAGAAAATAAAACTGCAAAACTTAAATTTGTTAAGCTAGAGTAATTTCTGTATTTCGTTTAATTATTTTAGCAAGTAAAACTTTATATCGGCTTGCGTTTATCCTAATGAAATATTATAATTTTTCTCAAGTTTGCAAATGATTGAAATTAATGAACCTAATGCGGAATTGTTTTAAAATATGCATTATTTTTAATCGCAAATGTAATCAATTTATGTTACACATTTTCAATTTACGAATTAACACAATTAAAACAGTAAACCGCATCGTTAGTCCATAAAAATCGGTAAACAATATTTGCATAACCAAACTTTCTATTTTATTATATCGCCAGCGTCGAAATAACGTTATTTGTTATCGCCAGTTAATATATCCTCCTCTAAAAGACTGACGCACTTTTTTCTAATTACACATAGCGTTCGCTTTCATCGAACCATAAGGAGTTTTAATTAGTAGCCGGCGCGCGCCCCATTCTCAACGGGCACGATTTCTCTCTTCATTTCCCCTCACCCCACATACACCGTGATTCGTATGTTTACGAATATCATCACCATCGTAGCTCCATAACTCAGCTAAAAATGACCGGATTGTTATGAAATTCGGCACAAACATTTTTTTTTTAATTCACCGTAGCGCCTAGTGCAATACAGGAATACTGCACCCCCGTGTCTCTTTGGAGATATGTGATGGGCAGGGAAGGGCTGGGAAGAGGGATGGCAGCTGGAACAGCCAGACTGCAGGATCCACCCCTAAGCTCTAGACTCCCTAATAGAAGTTCAGGGGTGACGCCAGTAAACCAAGCTAACGAATAAACGAAAGCCTGCGCCGGGAATCGAACCCGGGACCGTTGGCTTCGTAGCATGTCCCCATACCCACTGAGCCATCGGTTCGTACATGGAGTAAATACATGCGAACATTTGGGCTATATCGAGCAGACTTTTCGCAACATCACGTTTTATTTTGCCGAAGAAATTTGATCGCCATTTTGTCTTCCTCTGTCCCCTAGGTAGCTTGTCCGCCCCTGCAGACGATGCAGTGCGCGCCAGTTGCTCTAACGCCTCAAAAATGCAAAATTCGTAGCGGGAAATTTGAATTTTAAAAAACTTTTAAAAGTCATTCATACTGTAGCATTTGTGCCAAATTTCATAACAATCCGGTCATTTTGAGCGGAGTTAGCTACGGCGAGGGGAGGGAAGGGGGTTTCGTAAACTTGTGAATCATGGCGTACACACACGGGACCAAATGACGCGGCTGCGCACGGGGCAAAATACAGCGAATGAATGCCCGTCCTCGGTCACGTGATTCCGGTGTCGCCCAGTGATTGTTGTCGCATTAACTTCGAATCGCGCGACTGCCGAGCCTCAATTAGGCCTCGTATTGTTTTCTTCCCCCCCCCCTCCCACCACTGTCGCCAAAGCGTCACCGGCGTAGGCGAGCTGGGAATTTAAAGAATACGGTCGCAAAAGCGAAACCCGAACCCCGCATCGCCAACTCAAAAGCGGACTAGACCTGCCTCACGAGTCATTAGAGCATGTAGCGACACGCAGCGGTGAGATGATGTGTCGCAACTTTCCGAAATTTCATTTTTGTCCATGATTCGAACGATGCACATGCGCCGTTATAACTGCCGTTAGTCTGCGTTGGCTTTGAGTGATTGCGTGCTTATGGGGGCAGCCAAGTTAACAGAGTACGTAGAACAATTGGTCAACCGAATTTGAAAGGCATTCTAATATTATATTCAATATTTTTAGACATAGAATTTCATAAACAAATCAACTACCTTTTTATATTCCTGGTAGAAAGGCAATTTTAATCTTCAGGTACAGTTTAAACAATAAATTAGTTTATTTGGGGGCACTTTTAATTTCAACCGTACGCCGATTAAGATTTATTCCATGCCTTGTGTGATTGCCTGATGACACGGGGCAGCATATTTAAAAAAAAAATCAATGTACCGTTAATCACTACAGGATTACTACCCCTCGTGTCGCAATGGCGATACGTGAGGGACAGAGGAGGGAAGGGAAGGGAAATGGCAGCTGGTATAGCCAGGCTGCAGGATCCACCCCTAAGCTCTGGGCTCCCTAATGGAAGTTCAGGGATGACACCAGTATCGTGGCTCGTCGAATAAACGAGAGCCTCTGCCGGAAATCGAACCCGGGACCCGTTCGCACCGCAGTCGGAAGCATTACCGACTGGACTAGATGGGCAGATGTTAACAATAATTGTTCATGTTATCAAAGTGATCAACATGTTATCAAAGTGAACTTGTTTTATTATTCCTTATCAAAATTATATTTTGGATAATTATGCATATAACTTTTTTGATATCTATAAACAGAATTATAAAATAATGGTGGGCAATGCATTGCTCGCATATTTCGTAGACGCTTGACAATTGTCACTTCTGCCTTTTCACTCTACCCAGTACGTGCACACACACATACGAGCTCGTATATGTGTGCACGACCTCAATCACCAGCAGCTATCGAAAATGCCACCACCCCTTCCCTTACGAACACGCGACACGGCCATGTCAAAACCTATTCTTATTGGAACACGACTGCGACAGACGTCTCTAAAGCAGCAGCAGCAGCAGCACCGCGCGCCACTGCGAGCACACACACGAGAGATGGAGCGAGCGAGCGAGCTAAACGCGCGGCCGAAAACGTGGCGACCGAAAGCGGATAGAACGATAAAAGAATTTCCCTAAATTGGCCTCGACTACGATGCCAGGCGCGCCAGAACTTATGTAATAATCCGTTTAGAGCCGCGGTCGAAAGTGAGTACCGGCAAAGTAATGGAAAAGGGTTGCGCCGTGACGAGGTGGGGGTGGTGGTGAGGAGGACTTGGGGGTCGGGGGGGGGGGAAGGCGACACGATTCGCCAATGGCAATACACGTGTACAGGGGTTGGACAAAATAACGCGAACACTTCCCCGTCTTAGCTCGTATTTCGTGGATTTTAATTCATCTGATCACACATGTTATCCCTATTTCCCTATATCCCTATTTTGTTATGCCAGTTTCAAATCTGTCGACAACTATCTGGCTGTTTGCAGAATTTGTTTTCTTGATTTTATAGCATGAAATATCGGACCGTTTGCACGTTCAATAAAAGTGGTTGGTAAGTCTTAGAATCATTTTCTGCTACCATCTCTGCTGCTCGAGATTTCTACGTTTACAGTACAAATTATTATTTTTAAAGTTTTTTTTCATACAAATTTTCTAACTGGTGGCCAGACTGGAGTCTGGTGGTTCAAACGAAACCCGGCCCGTCTACCATGGCAAATATTATTTATTAATTTTATGCAGAAATAAATACGCGGGTGAGTTCGCGTGGAATTCGGAAAGTGTAAGTCGTGTTCACAATTTCACAGTTGGTGATCATGATTGAGATTGATCATGATTGAGAGACAAGCATTAACAGAGGAGGTCAAACAGCAGAGGTCAAATGTTAACCGATTGCCGGGGACTGTGCACACAAGTTCGCGTTATTTTGTCCAACCCCTCAACAAGGTCGTGATGGTGGTGGTAACCGGGTAGAGTTGGGTTGGGGGTCGGAAAATTCCGAATAGATAAGATTACATCGATTTCTTCGCCAACAATAAAAAGGCACAAATTTGAAGAATTCTGCGAGCAAAGATTCTTCCGTCTGAGTGGAATGCCTGATAGTGAGAGCCTTTGGTGGAAACGGCGACGACCGTCTTCGTCGAGACGAATAGGGAAATAAAGAGATGGAACTGTGATGGACGTTGGGTGGAGGAGAAGGAGGATGGCATGTAGGAAAGGAATTTTTCGCGAGACGTTTGAATACTGTAGAAAGTGGGGGAAGAACGGGATCGTGGTGGAGAGTTGGGACAAATAAGGGGCACGTGTCGTCCACATCCGTGCATTACAAAAATACAGAAACATGTTTGTGCATGTCAGAGACACGAGGCAATGCGTGCGCGGACCAAACCCGGTGTTAATTTTGTTATCGTCTGCGCACATGGCTGTTGGCGAGAGACGCGTCTTAAGAGTGGCGTCGGCCGGAACTAATGTCATGTAGTCAGTATTGGTGGACAGCGGCGTTGGGAAGGAACTCTGCTTAACTGGTGAGGTGTTTTGTCAAGACTGAAGTTCACCGGAAGTTAATTTTTCTTATTTGTCGGATATGGCAATATAATTTTCCCGTGACTGGCTGGTAAGCGCGAATTACAGGATTAGCCTTTCGAATACATAATCTCTGGTGTCAATGCAATACATTTTTTTAACACTTTCTGGCAATGAATAATATTTTATTGGGCTAGGTAAAATAATACCTTTATTTTTATTCTGAATCTGAATTTTAAAACCATTAGTAAAGGGGAAAACAATTTAGATTCAGCAATATTAAAATTTCAAGTGCTTCAATAAAACAAATACTGCCTTTGTAAAAAGTAATCGATAATATTGTTCAAAGCTACGCATTCAGGAGCACGACGAACAAATCCTTAAAAGTTTTGCTGTTTTATAATATTAATTATAATTGTCAAACGTTTCAAATTTCTATTCTTTTTTAATTGCAAATGGAATATACAATGATATATAATGGTTAATATGCCACTTTCAAAAGCAAAAATTTTTTTAAAGTCAGTATATTGTTTTAATTATTAGTTTTACGTATTGATAAATTGTATTTATTGAACGTTTTGTGCTAATTTTCTTAAACAGTTTCGCACCATTATATTCATATAACTAATGAAGACTTATTTATTTTTGTCCTTTCAGCTATGCCATCAACAGATGCTCTACACACCGGTGCGCCCTCCGTCGGACGGTGACACAAACTTTCGTCCACTCACGATGACCACCACCATCCGTGCGCCGACCACGACACCAACCAACCGGACGGACTAACACGTTCTCAAACTTAAGCGGTCGATTGCCCGGACATCTCCCCCATTCGGCATTCCATCCGACACCCTGCATCGACACGACGGTCGACGCCCGCGCGGTCATGTGTGCTGGAGCATGCCCGGTCCGAAAATGGTGTTGTCCGCACAACCACCAAGACCGCGTCTCGTGTGGTGGCTGCTCCTCCTGTGGTCCTGGTGCGGCCCCACACTCCTGGTGATGGCCAGCCCCTGCCCCCTGGTCTGCACCTGCCGCTGGAAGGGCGGCAAGGAGACGGTCGAGTGCACCGGCCGGGGCCTGTCCGACGTGCCGCCCAACGTGGACGCCGGCACCCAGGTGCTAGACCTCTCCGACAACAACTTGCAGAGCCTCCCGCGTGACATGTTCCTCCGCGCCAAACTCCTGAACCTGCAACGCGTCTACCTGTCCAACTGCAACGTGGGCCAGATCAGCGGCGGCGCCTTCAGCCGCCTGTCCAACCTGGTGGAGCTGGACCTGAGCGGTAACCTCCTGGTGGCCGTGCCCAGCGCCACCTTCCACGACGTGCCGGGCCTGCGCCGCCTCATCCTCAGCAGCAATCCCATCCTCAAGATCGACAACAACGCGTTCGCCAACCTCACCTCCCTGGTCACGCTGGAGCTGAGCCGCTGTCAGTTAGACCACGTGGCCCCCAAGGCGTTCCACGGCCTCAAGGGCCTGGCGAACCTCAAACTGGACAACAACCGCCTAACCACCCTCTCCGGCAAGTCCATCCAGCCCCTACGCGGTCTGCACGGCGTGGATCTCCACGGCAATCCTTGGCGCTGCGACTGCGCCATGCAGGACGTTAAACTGTGGCTGAACCGCTACAACATTCCCTATCACAAACTCCCACCCGTGTGCGAGCAACCGGCGCGTGTTAAAGGTCAGACCCTGGACCAGCTGCAACTGGACGACCTGGCCTGTCCGCCCCAGAGTCTACATCCGGTGCGGCGGGTGGAGGCCGGCGCGGGCGGCAACGCCACTCTGGCCTGCGAAGTCAGCTCCAATCCCAGTCCGCTCATCCAGTGGTACCGACAGGGGGCACTGCTGGTCAACCTCACGCGGCTCTCCCTGGTCCCCAACGAGCGCGGCGGCGGCACCCTGACCAGAATGTACGTGGTGTACGAGCGCGGCAGCAACACAGACCGCGTCAGCGTGCTCACCGTGACGGCCGTGAGCGAGCAGGACGCCGGGGAGTACCTGTGCGTGGCCGAGAACCGAGCCGGCCGCACCACCGCCAACTTCACCCTGGACGTGGTGTACCGCGAGGCGGAGGCGTCCGGGCTCAGCAGCGGTCAGATCGCCGGCATCAGCATCGGTCTCCTCCTGGTGGGTGGCATTGTCCTGCTGCTGATCTGCATCCTCCTGGCCAAGTGGCGGCAGCACAGCGAGCGGGACGGACTCAAACACCCGCCGCTCAACCAGTCCCAACACAAACTCATGAATTCGGTGAACCACGTGGACTACAAGGGCGGGGGCGGCGGCAGCAACCACATAAAGAGCAAGAACAACACCGGTAGCACCGGAAACGGCGGCGTTCAGATGTCCTTCTCCCTGCCCCGCCTCTCCCGCTCCAACTCCACCCAGCGCAACTACAGCGACGAGGCCTCCGATAGCGACCGCACGCTCATCGAGAACCTGACCAGCCCTTCCAAATCGTCCACCTGCAACTTGTCCAACAAACAACCAGACGTGGTGGTCAATCTGGAGCGCAATGTGTCCAGCGCCGCCGCTCCGGCCAGCGAGGCCATCGGCGGCCGGTCTCGCTTTGTCAAGGACAACAACAAGAAGCGCGACAAGAAGCAGCAGAAGGCCGAAAAGGAGAAGCGGAAAGAGAAGCACCGCTGGGGTGGCGGCAGCAAGGTGGACAACCGGAAACAGCCGCAGCATCATCCCAACAACCTGTCCAGCACCAGTCGGGAAGAGCTAGACAAGAACCAGCGCCACGTCCAAGACCAGCAAGACAACAAGTGCTGCAATTCGGTAGTGGCGGCCGCCCAGGGCGCCAATCCTCCCCCGGCCACCACCAACAAGTCCACCAACAACCAGTGTCCGGCGCCGCCCCCGTCCACCACCTGTCCCACCGACACCAACCGGTTATACGACGACGAAGACGACGACGCCCGGTTCCACGGCTCGTTCGGCAACCTCAAGATATCCTCGTCCAGCGAGTGGAACAAGACGGTGGTGGGCAACGGCAGCGTCAGTGGCGGCGGCGATCTGACCATCGAGAACGCGGGCTTCGCGCGGGACGACGATGCGGCCGCAGCCACGCAGGAGAGCATCGAGCTCATCGAGAAGGGCTGGGGACATTCGCTGTGCGCCGAACTCAAACTGATGAACAACACGGGCCCCGGCACTCACCTCCCCCAGCAGAACCACCATCACCACCACGTGACCGCCGCCGCTCCCTCCAAAAACAATTCGTTGATGATCAACGCGGCCACCTCGCCGGTCTTGGTGACGTCATCCGGCGGCGGCGGTACTCCGGTGTCGGTGGTGGTGGTGGCCAAGACCTCGTCCTCGGCGCCCACCACCCACCTCCTGACCAACAACGAGGTGGGGAACGGTGGCGAGGCCCTGGTGGCCAACAGCTGCAACAACGTGGCGGCCGCCGTTAAGAACGCTAACGCCAACGCGGCGCGCTTCCGTCACTACGTGCCTGTTCTTCCGCCGTTGCCTGCTCAGCACTACAGCCAAGTCAGAAACTCGCTTATCCGAACGTGTAATAAGGAATCGGCGGCCGACGATCAGATTACGGATATGTGAGCGGCATAATTTCCGGGGAGGGCTTTTTTCTCGTCGTCACAAGATGGCGCGCGCGTGTGTTTAAATAAAACGCTCCACTTTCCTATGCTACACAACGTGTGCGCGTGTGTGTACGAAATCGGAGTGACCGTCAAGAAACCGCGCGCGGGTGAAAAGATTGCATTTTTTCACTTGACGAACCACGTGAGATCGCGTCACGATTTTTATCGGTTTTTGATCGGGGTGGATCGATCCGCGCAGCGAGCGATTTTTGGACGTACCACCACCAGACCAACGCGTCATCGTCCCGTTCCGAGATGCAACTAACTGCCGAAACAATTGTGGGGGAAAAATGGCCGCGGTCAAAAAATAATGCATGTGATGAACACCTTCGAGTTTGAGAGAAGATGAAGCGTCCTGATCCCCATCCTCCTTCAAGAACCATGTCACGATGCCACCACCACCACCACCCTTACTGCAGCCCTCTGTCCCCCTCGAACCATTTCCTATCCCTCCCTTAATCACAACCACACAGACACAACACGCAAAACACCACATCGAGAAAAAAAAACTGTCGTTCCGACCCATTTATAACGTGAGCATATTATATATATATACACGATATATAAATATGTATAAGCAAAAATGGATAACCGTGCGTGGATATTTCACGCCTGTTTAGGATGACGGTGTTTTTCTTTTCTTGTCGAAAAACAATAAAACATAAGTCATTTTTTTAACGCGGTGAAGTCAACCCCGAGGTTGTGTCGATCATGTTGTGTGGATACTCAGAAAATATGCCGGCCAGCAATGTCCCTGTCTGATAGGAATAACCCAACTAGTAATGGCATTTACATGTAAGTAGGTGGACAAATCGTTGAACGTTAACAGTTGGTTGTAAGTACTGTATTCAGTGGAATTCGTTTATTATGTACCTGGTACCTGGCACATTCAAACCAAAGGAGCCCTAAAGAGCTCCTTTGGTTTGAATGTGTTTATCTCGTCGTTTGTATTTTTATTTTTTGCTTTGTTAAAACAAAAGCAAAAAATAAAAATAAATTCAAGCTTCGAATCCTAAGAACCAAAATGCTTGACATTTAATTAAATAAATGTTTATTTGAAATTAAAAACATGATTAAAATGTGTTTTTTTACTAGTTTACAGTATTTACCAGAAATACCACGGTTAACTTTGGTATATTAAATCTTTAATGAAGTAGTTGTTGAGAGAGGATTGAGAAATATTGATATTTTTTGCGAAGATCAATCTCTGAGAAAGAAATCAATTTATTTTCTTAAATCTGACTCTGGAATACCATTATTTATTACATTATAATTTTGAAACTAATCTTCCAGATGCAAAGTTCAACAATTGCTTCAAGATATTGCATCAACGCGGCTATATCTTAAATGCAAATGCCATTACTAGTCATTTCGACAGACCGGGGAAAATGCATTATGATCAAAACGAGTGTTGACATTTGAATTCAATACGAAGATCGGGGATGAACATCAGGGCCGTATTTCTAAAAATTACTTAATTTACAACCGTGTAATGTATTTACAGTCATAACATTGTCAATTGTATCAGCAGCTGTAAAACTAAAGAATTATGATTCCACGTTTTTATTATTTTTAAAATCATAATTCTTTTTATTGGTTTCGTATTTTCGAAAAAATAAAATAATAATTTTATGTATAAATTAATGACTTTCAAATCATTCCAGTTTTCCAATTGCGTGTATAAAAGGTAGTTAGAGTATGCTACGCGCATGTATCTTTGTTTACTTTTGCCCCACGAAAAACAACAGATTTCGGCAGACCGAACTCTTGGGTCACGCAGTAGCCGTCTACGGTCGCCGTGTCGCTTCCATGCAGGAATTTATTCACGTGAGCATATAAAAAAAAGGCTAAGTTACACGTTCAAGACATGAGCGACCTGAAAATACGGTGTCGAGTGGGGTGCGTAGGGAAACTGACTTACCTAACCAAAAACATAACATGAAGTGACAATCAGGTGAGACTGAATTTCGCTACGCGCCCCACTCGACACCGTATTTTCGGGTCGCTCATATCTTGAACGTGTAACTTAGCCAAAAAAAATATATCTATAAATTACCACTTGTCATACATTTTATACACTACGTTTGCAGTGCTTATACTGTATACGATTGCGTACGGTAGCATAAAACTTGTAGCCCTAATAAATGTTATGTTGTCATAATGTATAACAATTATATTTGACGCCATTGGTTATACTGTCATAAAATAATTATTATTGTCACCGCTTAAGATGTAGTACATTTCTAGATGGCAGGGTACGTGCAGTGTCATTTAGTTTATACCAACAGTTAATGTCACCGTTATTCACATGATTACATGTTTCCCTACAATTTATTAAGCAAAACGTGCTTTACTTGAAACAGGTAAGCGTTAATGGGTTTCATTAGGCCTTCAATTATTTTTTAGCATGGCTCCCCTGCACTATTTGCCGTCGTGTCTTCACAGCGCAATTTCAGGTTTGCCGGCGCCGTGTGTGTGTGAGTAGAAGCGCGAGGCATTTACTGTACGTGGCCAGCTTAACAATTTGCGAAGCTTGGTTTTGTGTGTTTTCAATGCGGACAAGGCCCGAGGGTGACATTTAGGAATGACTTATTTGGCCCCGAGGAGAAAGCGAAATTAGCCCCCCACGCCCCTGACATTGCCAACGCCGCCAGTTTTAATTCATTTCACGCGTTTGGCGTCACAGGTGTGGTTTTGACATCTGTGGAGAGCCGCCTTCTGTCGACACGCCTGCGTTTAATATACGGGAACGCGGTGTGACAGCGTATCCTTCTTTTTCCTCCTGAGATCAGCACCTATATCGATCAATTAGAATACATTGAATATGCATATTGTTATTTATGTTACAGTGGAAATCCAAAATTACATACCCATGATTCATCTTAAGATTGAATACAACAGCACTTGATTAACTATTTCTACTTTAAAATGCAAAGCTTTTGAATTAATATTGCCATCATCACGAAAGTGAAAACGTGTTTACGACTTGTCGTAGTCGAGACGGTATTGTTCCCGACTGCAGTGAGGCGGTCACGGGTTCGATTCCCGGCGCAGGCTCTTGTTTATTCGATCCTGGGATTGCGGTAAAAATGTGCCAGTCACATTTTGATACCAACACGAGAGGTACAGAATGTCCTTAAGTGATATAAAAAATAAATGGTTTTAACATAAAATCGGCCGAGAACCAACATCGACATTCCATATTTAATATTTTAAACAAATATTGTTGAAACCCTACTTACAGATTTATCTGGCCTTGTGCACTATACAGTACTAGTATTTATTTGAAAACTACATTAAACTGGAGATTTTTAAATCTATTATCGATTGTCCGAAGTGCCGACAAATGACAACGAAAACAAAATACTTATTTGTGAAAGTTTTTCTTCGCACGTTGCTTTATTTGTTTTTAAGAAAACAGTAGAGTAATGTCCCGATCGATATCAAACAAATAAAACAATTATTAGGAAACAAGTGATTCCAGTGATCTCGTATGTACTAGTGTTTTACTTCTTCCTTTGGATATTGCAGCCAACTCTAGACATTGGCAACCCAGCTAGAACGAACTATAGCTACGCTTAATTGACTTTTCTTTCTCAACTACAGACAAGCTTTCTTTCTCAAGTGCAATTCGACAATGCGATCTAAAAAGCTTTAGGCCGCTATTGGTGGAAATTGGAAATCAACTTGAACGGCAAATTGGCCTCCACAGTGACTGGCGCCTCTCTTACTCTTACACAGTATCCGCGTTTATAGCAAAAATAGCATCGATAGTGTTTTGATTTGGTGGTGGTCTTTCGCGCTCGCGCTGCCAACCGTGTCTAGATACGATCTGACCCTCGATACCGCGCCAACCAAATGCGCTGTTTATAGAGAAAACCAACTCAGATGACCAACGCGCGCGCGCGTACACACATACACCGGATAATTCGATTAGACCAGCGACCGGCTACATAAGTGCGAGTTGGTCAGCGCGCGCCAATTTGTCTGATCTAATTTGGATCGGCGGGTGGCTAGGAATGAGCCATTGTTCGCATCACGTGTTTCAACTGATTTCGGTCGCCTGCCAATCGAAATTGGAGGAAACAAAAAAAAATATTTTTCTTTTGACGCAATTAGCTCTTTTCAGTATAGCTGGGTGCAGGCGGTTCAGTGCGAGTTCGTTGCTGGCCTGGACGCGCACACCCCCTATAAATATAAATATTATTTTTTTGACAATGTAATATGATTTTTAACCACAGGATGATTTATCAAAGAAACGATTGATGATAGAAGAACTATCAAAGAAATGACAGGATAATTCGTTAACAGTTCCGTCGAGTTGCTTCTGATTCCTGACGACGTCATGTCCCATGGTGTCGATTCGATGAGTCATCCAGAAGCTCCATTAGTTCCATCCTGTGGAATAACTACTACGGCAGACCATTCTGATTTCATCTTTCTGCTTTGGCAATCGAGCTATTCTTCGATTTTGATCATGATGACGAGAGAATGTGTCTGGCTTCGACTGAATCTGCCTGTTTTTGTTCTTCGGGGTTTCAGAATTTTTGGGTCTGTGGAGGTTGCAGAGTTGTTTGTTTTAGCACAGATGTGGCGCCGGGAACACGCGCGTGAAAACATGCGAAGGACTAATCCATGTGAATTAAAATTTCCGCAGTCTTCATCCCACTCAGAAAAAGCTTATAAGTTTATCAGAACGTTCCGGTACGTGATACCGCAATTTTTCCCCCCCGGTTTTCTCAAGTTGAGCCCAAAGGTGGTGTTAACATTTAAGGCTTTAATGGTATTTCGCTGATTTTCTAGAAAAATAGATAACTTTGTGGAAATACCACAAGTTTTTATCTGATTTTTTTTAAATGAAAATGGGCATGGAGAGTTGTCATTTTTTTTGTAAAAATCCTAAAATGGTAAGCAGATGGTCTCAGGCGGTTGCAATGGGAACCGTGGCGCACGTGCGCGCATGCTACAGCGATGCCAGCGCCGCTCGGTGGTTCCTCTTCGCGCCAATTTGTGGGAAAAATTCGTGCAAGCGCATCGCTTAATTGAAATCGTCGCCGCAAAAAGTAGTTGGCAACAGCATCATCCCTCGTCGAGCTGCGTCTCGGGCTGCGCGCCATATGCAATGCGGTGCGACGCGCCTGCAGCCAACGGACTACTTTAATGAAATTACGGCGTCGTTTTCAGTCTCCCGAAGTGTTGGCTGCACCAGATAGTCCCTCGAGCTGCTCTGCTTTACGGCAGTAGATGCAGCTCGTACGTCGTCCTTTTTCTGCCGCTAGACGTCACTGCGAAACGCATTGTCAGCCGATTGAACTTTCGAATAAGGGCCGCAGTTGCCTGCTATAGTGAAGGCCTGGAAACTGAAATGGTGACCTAAAAGCCCATCATGAAACTGACTTTGTGTAAGATTCCAAAATGATGTTATAGTTTCCTGTTGTTTCCAATAGAAATTAGCTTGCCAAAGACTGTCATGTACAGCTGAGAGTTTACAAATGTTTTCAATAGCCCGAGTTTATTTATTTTTTCAATTTACGAATGATTTCAACGAATTGCAGAGGACATTCCGTGGCATGTGCTTTCAGGTGGCGCTTTTTGCTAGCAAAATACTTTGTATCCACCCTTAAGGTCTGGACTTCCTAATGGAAGGTCAGGGGTGACGCCAGTACCCCAGGCTAACGAATAAACGGAAGCCTGCGCCGGGAATCGAACACGGGACCGTCCGCTTCGTAGGATGTTGCCACACCCACTGAGCCATCGGTACGCATGAATGTGATTAATTATGCTCATTAAGATATTTTTTGGTGTTAGGGCTCATGCTCGTGATCAATTATTATCTCAATTTTTCTTTTAAGTTTTTTAAAGTTAGGTTGAGTATGTTCAAAAAACACTCAAACTTAAAAAAAACATACTCAACCTAAATGCAAACCTAATGCAAAAAGAAATACTCAACCTAACTTAAAAAATACATACTCAACCTAACTTTGCAAAAAGAAATACTCAACCTAACTTAAAAAGAAATACTCAACCTAACTTAAAAAATACATACTCAACCTAACTTTGCAAAAATAAATACTCAACCTAACTTAAAAATACATACTCAACCTAACTTAAAAAAACATACTCAACCTAACTTACTCAAACCACTTTTGCCGACGTCATAGGGTTGGTAATTAGGTGATGCAAAGTGCAACTGGGTAAAAATAGCTAGACCCGGCAAACAGATGGAATCGTTTATTCGGGTTGCGACAGTACGCTTCATCGCTCGCTAGAAACGCCGCTGTCTCTGATTATAAAAATGTTAGCAATCACGCACAACGTGCAAGTTGTGCATGGTTGCTCGCCATCATGGCTTTCTGTGCTTGGTCGCAGATTTGGTTGGTTAGTCATTCCTGGGACTGGTTTTAACAGCAGTGTGTCGTCTCTGCACCCTGACCCTCGATCCCCCGACACCTGTGTTTTACTTGGCGGAATACAGAGGTGGTTTGCCATTGCCTTCCTCCGCGCAGTACCACAAGCCAATCCAACAATCGGCTGCGCTGGGCATCGAACCCAGATCCGCTGGTTGGTAAGCGAGCACGCTACCTCTCGGCCATATACGGAAGCTACGGTCGCAGATGATCTATCTATACTTGTATTTTACAAGTTTTTTTTTA
>JAUJYS010002188.1:0-15359 GCA_033995665.1 Melogona broelemanni
CGCCAGTACCACAGGATCGAATAAACGAAAGCCTGCGCCGGGAATCGAACCCGGGACCACCCGCTCAGTAGAATGTGTCCATTCCCACTGAGCCACTGGGGGCCGACCGCGGCGGGGGCCAGGGTGAAAAATCCCAGCCCTTCCGCCATAGCCTGTCTACGTGTATTTGTTGTCGGCTCGTCATGGAACCCAGAGAAGCCAGTATACGAACGTAAGGCTTGGGTATAGGAACTTGCATATATGAAAGTGGTTAGTGGAGAGCGCCGAATTTTTTTTAGACATACCAAAAAAAAAAAAATTTTTTTCCAGCGTTAAATTATTATTTTTTGTTCGATGACTGGCTTTCTCACGTCAATTGATCACGAGCCGCCATTCAACGAACCCGTTGATGCCACTTGGTCTGCAACATTTTGTCTGTCTGGGTGTCAGAATAATTGAGCGGTGGGAAAATTGAATTAATTGCTGGAATAGAGGGGGAGAGGAAATTGGAAAAGGGGTGTTGAGACACTGATTCCATTGTCACTCACGGTTATTTCTAGAAAAATTAAAACGCTGAACCAGACAGGTGTCTTAAAAGGAATCTGAGGCTGAATTTCTAAAGATAATTGAAAATAATAGAAAAAACAGTGATTGGCAAACTAAATGAGTTTCCTATTAAAACATGACAGGTCGAGAATACTCATCATTCTCGTATTTCAGTTTCTTGCCTGCATTAGTAAAAATACAACATATTGAAAACATAACATAATTTTAATGAATTTATTT
Source organism: Melogona broelemanni (assembly GCA_033995665.1). Lineage (NCBI taxonomy): Eukaryota > Metazoa > Arthropoda > Diplopoda > Chordeumatida > Chordeumatidae > Melogona > Melogona broelemanni. Next base: position 766 of record JAUJYS010002188.1, read on the forward strand.
ACAATGCAAAACAGTCAACAGCCTGACACACAATTGTCATCATTTAATTTTAACGAGTTCTGCTACAAACACAATAAGTATCACTCCTTCATGAATGAATTTACGTAATATCATTTTATCGTTTCTATGCAAATGATTGAAATGTAGATGCGAAAGGTTAAATTGTTACAAAAAAATACGATGCAAACCATTTCGTTTATTAAGCGTCAAATGTTAGACATGCAATAAAGTAAATATTTATATTCTACAGCTCTGTACACCAAACATTTACAACAACAAAAAATAGTCTAACTTTTGACTGACTGGCCTAGGATCAATTTACAAACGACACGCAAAACGTGTATCTCTTCAATTGTCTATTAGATCGACTAATTTATCCATTGATTTTTTTAAGCGTGCTTTTTAAGATACTGAATATCAGATACTGCACCGAACACAATTTTATGCAAGTTAGTATAACATAATTGTCAACCAAAAAAAAAATCGTTTAAAATACGGTGATAATATTGTGTCACTTTCCGTTTCGATGCAAATTTTCGAAAAATATACTTTGCTACACTTGACAGTGAGATCACATTAGTGACAATACCGACAGCACTGTGCAAATCAAGTGAATCAAATAGCTGTTTTTAATAGCGCAATCGATTAAATATGACGTAGAAATTTACAAAAGGAAAACAACAGGTACGAACAACGGTAACATGACTTCCCAAGTTGTCAGTTTGTCATTGAAACCAGATTAGGTTCTGTGAGCTCCAACCTGCTGCAAAAAGATGGCTTTTGGTCGTTAAATGAAAAAATAATAATGAAAAAAACATGGCATATTTAAAAAAATACATTTGACTTTTTTGATAATTTCGTGCTAATGTAGTCCAATGCTTCAAGCCTTTAAAGTTTGCGCATACAAAAAAAATGCTAACAAAATTTGTTGTAGTCCTGAAGAATTTTTGACCACTCTAAAAAACAAATATTTCGGAAGACTTGTCGAGGAACAGGAACGGAATTTACTGACGACCAAATTATAATTTTGGGCGGACTAATTACATTAGATCAGTCTTTCGCAAACTTTTTCATTAGCAGAACCCTTTTTAGAACCGCATATAAAAAAAATATTAGAAAATTTCAAACATTAGCAACTACAGGCATTGTTGCAAAATACATGTCAAAAACTGGACAAAAACCTCGCCCCAAAATTACAATTCATCCGTTAATGAAATTCGTCCCGTTTTCTGCTGGAGTCTTTTGAAAGGTAAATCATCCCGAAGCAGTAAGTAGCTCAAGAAAATATCCATTTTTCTCACCATACAAGAAATGTACCGTATATGCTTCCTCGTTCCAAAAATATTGATCTGATTTTGTTTTTGTTTGCCACCGTGTTCTTAAAAAGTCATGCAACGACTTAACAATTTAGATTACGTTGCCGCGGGCTGACACCACGGTACACGTATGGTCCCACTGGAAAAATAGACCGAGATGCCGATATGATGCAACAAAGTCTGGGCGGACCCACCGGTCACCCCTCGCATGTACGGCTCCAACAGCTCCCCGTCCAGTATCATCGGAATGTAAAAGTTGCCTTTCGGATGAAGGGCGAAAATGGGAATCTCCTGCCCGCCCGGGACCAACTTGGGCTCCCGATTCCGATCGTTCCGTTCCTCTACACCAGGTGGCGCCGGAGACGTCGGCAAATCGGAATCCGTTATAGTCTGTTTGATCGACCGATGGGGTGGTGGAACCGAGGGACATTTCTCGGGATACTCCATCTCCGACTCCGAATCGCCGTCGGTCCAACTGGTTCGCTGATCAGCCCGAAACCGCTGCTTAATGTCGGTCTTGAATTTATACACCTCATCGCCACCGCCCCCGCTCTTCACCGAGTGACTACTGCTACTACTGCTGCCACCTAGCGGCGTTTCGGGTGGTCCGCGTGACGTTGGGTTCTGAAGCAGGAGCATCTCGCGTAGTTGGCTACCGAATTCAGTGTTGGTGGTGGTGGTGCGGTGGTTCGAGTCGTGGTGTTGTCCGGGCGGGGTCGGTTTCTGGTCGATGAGAGCGTCGTCGTCCATGTGGATGTCCTGGTGGGAGACTGAGTCGGTGGTGGTGGTGGTGGTTGGTTTAGTGGTGGGTTTAGCGGTGGTGGTGGGGTAGTAGTCGTCGGGTTCGGCAACGCTGTTGAAAGTGTCGGTGGAGGAGGGCGGGGTGAAGCGGTCGAAGTGAGGCGAGGAGACGTCGCCGTCGTGGTCGTCGTCCAGGTCGCGGGGTTTACGGCGGGTGGGGAGGGGCGAGGGTTGTGGTCTGTCGTCGGTGGGACCTGGAAATAAGATTAGGAAAGAAACGGTGAATATTACAAGGATACTTTTGAGATTTGCATAGAAAGGAGGCAAGATTTTTAAGTGGTATTGTTGACTTTTATGCAGTTTAAAAAATTTCTGTTCATCTATTTTTTTAAAGGATATTTGAATAAGTTTAAATAAAATTTTCAGTTATTTTGATTATTTTACAGTAAAATTTAGTTATTTTGATTATTTTTCAGTTAGATTTAGTTAATTTCATAATTTTTGAGTAATAAAGTACACCATGTCCAAGATTAGTATACTAATCTTGCACCATGTCACAGTTATAACAAGACAGTGGTCTGGAGACAGTTTGACATTTAAAAAAAACTAGAGTGGTGAATAATTAAGTGCCAAAACTCAAACGAGATTGGATAATTTTTCGCTGGTAATCAACTTATTAAAAAAAAAATCCATGACTATTTGGGTTCGATTTTCGGGGGAAAAAAATAAGCAAATACAGTCGCAGTTAATTTTTTTCTTTACATTATTGAAGAATAACTACTCAATAAGATGAATGTGCGACGAGCGTAACTAACCTTTCACGATACTCTCCAAATGTTTCTGCAGATGATTGACGAGCCGCATGCAGAGTCCCTCGGCCGATCCGAAGCCGTCCACCTCCACCAAAAAATACATGGTCTCCGACATGCACTCCTGAAAACCCAGACAGTAGCGATCCGTGCCGGGCGTGACGGCTTCCTTGGCGCTGACGCCGCTCCCGTTCTCGTTGCCACCGGCGGAGTCTTCGGCGTGTTTGGTGGCCCGGAACATCAGCTGCTTCAGGTGCTTGATGGCCATCTCGATGATTTCAGTCTTCTCGATTCGTCCGCGACTCTAATAGAAGCAAAACGAACAATTTTAAGACAGGTGGAAACTAGCAAGTTTTCAAGTTGATATTCCGAGGTGGGAGCTAGCAAATCAAGGATAATTAAAGAAAAATTACCTTTTTGACAAAATTGGACGGAATAAGACGACTCAAGTCGGCCAGGCAATTATTCATCCTGTCCCGTCGGCGCTTTTCAATAATTCGATGCGATAACGGGTCCTACACAACAGGAGAAGAAAAGGAAAATTAATTTTACTCTTTGGTCCAAGCCACTCGGTAACATCAGGTAACAATCTCAGAATGGTTATCATCGACACATGCATAAAACAAAGCTCACTGGTCATATCTCAAAATATATATATTTAAATAACGTAAACAAACGTAGACAGGAAACTTATAACTTCCTACATTGCTGAATTTTAAAACTTCTATCCCAATTAGACATTAGGTCGAGAATTTTTTTTTTTCGAAATTTTAAAACACAAACACCGTTTCATACATAAACATTAGACGGTAATTTTAATACCTTCTTGTCGTCATGCGGTGGACTAAATATCATTTGAGTAAAAATTGAAGACGTCAACGTTTTCAGTCCAAAAAAATAACAAATAAATAAAATCAATGAACATTTAAAATACGACACCTCGAGGAAAAAACAGAGGAATGTGCATCGAATTTCCAATTCTGGAAGAAGCACCCAATGTCCATGATCACATAGATGGACACTACGAGTCTCAGGATAATAGGTTTTGGTTGGTTAACGGTCTGCAAAAATAACCTCTGTCTACTATTTTACCAGGTATTTATTAATTTAATCGCGAAATGCACTTTCGATCGTATCACACGATCTCCATTGCAAAACACACTGTCAGCCACCAGACAATTTCACCACCATATCTCGTGTATTCGTGCGTCACCTTTTTCATCAGGAAGTCCGATCACGTGCGCGTGCGCTCCGTTAAAAAAAATAACTGGAAACCGATTTGAACCTTGATTCCTAACAGAACGCAGCACCAATAACGGCCAATGAAGTCTGCAAAGAACCCCCCCCCTCTCCTAAAACAACAGCAACACCGATCTTTGACCAGATTTATTCACGTGATCAGATAAATAAAAAAACAAAACTATTAAAAAAGGTCAGAACCCACAAAATTAATTAAAAGATCGTTTAGAAAGTAAAACCCATCTAGTGGATAGCGGAAATCGAAGTCTGAAGCAGCGGCGGATCCTTGATTTATTGCAACAAAAGCAGAGCTTGCTCCCTTCACCGCGAAAATAAATGCCTTATATTAATTAGCAATTCATTTTTGTTGAAAAATCGAAATCCTCCTCCCTTCCCACCGCCACCTCCCCCCAAGAATATATTTTGTACTGCTTGTCCACTGCAAAATACACCGACCGCCGCTGGTGCGAAGGATTACCGCTAGGATTGCTGAGTGCCTTCACATCTTGAAACGTCCACATGCAATCAAGACGAATGGCACGAGTTTAACGAGTGCAGTTCGATAGTACGAAAATACAGTGGGAGGGAGCAGTTGAACGTTATAGTATGTCTGTATCAGATTCGGGTGCTATCTTGTGAAAATGAGTGCATTTTCGGTGCATCGTCTTGTTTTTTTTTATATTAATTCTACGGTGAACGCATTCATCAAATAGAAAGATAGCGATAGCGGTAGTTTTGCGCACGAGACCGCGCACGAGTATCGAGGACGTTCGGAGAACTAAACGCGTTGTCAATCTGACATAATTTCTAAATAAGATGATAAGGTGACCGTGCGGACAACACAAGCGCTCCCAAATGTTGTTTTCGCGAGTCCGTGCATCCTATCACGTGCGGTTTTAATTCGTATCGAAAAAATTAAATTAAACTGCACGACAAACGAAACGAACCAATAAAAACTAATTAAATATTGTTGTGTTTCTCGCGTCGTCTCCGGACCCAGATACCTTGGTGACTTCAGGGAGCAGGAGCCCCAGAGTTTTTATTTTTTTTTAACTTAATACATAGGTGGTTTCTCCATTACCTTCCCCAGCGCAGTACCACGATCCAATCCAACGACCAACTACACCGGGAATCGAACCCTGATTCGCTGGTCGGCGAGCGAGCACGCTCACCACTCGGCTAAATTAGACGTACTTATTAAATAAAAGTTTGAAATAAAAATAAATTAAATATATATATTTTTTAAATTAAAATGAATTAAAGAATAGTTTGAAATAAAAACAAAATTAAACAATAGTTTTAAATAAAAATAAATTAAATATTAGTTTCTATAAAATTCGAAATTAAACATTAATTGGAAATAAAAAAAGAAAATAAATATAAGTTTAAAATAAAATAGAATTCAAAAATTTGAGTGGAATAATTTTTGTTAAAAGTTTATTTAATCCCCACGGGTTACATTAATCGTCGCGGCCCAGTCGGTAAAGCGACCGACTTGTGGTGCGACGATCTCAGGTTCGATTCCCGGCGAAGGCTCTCGTTTTGTTCATCCAGGAGTATTGGTATTCGCCGGTCACACTATACAGATAACTTGGATGGGATTCAGTATTTCTTGTACCAATTCCACTACAGTGATTGACTGATGTAAGTAAGTGACATTTACGTCATTTACATGTAAGTAAATTAAACAATTAACAGAAATACGGTGCGAAGGCGTATTGTCTTGCTAAAAGCGAGCCAAGCCGAGCTAAGTAGCCAACACAGCGTATTAAGAATACTTTCACCATATAGAAATGGGCATTGAGTCAATGTAGCTTCATGACCAAAGGTGACGAATTTTTCCGTCACCCCATTGATAGAATCTAGGTCGAATTAGTTTACACGAGAGCGCGAGTGTGAGAGAAGCCATATATCGTTCTGGTCAATGACGTCATTCCAGTATATAGTGACGTCAGCATCTCCCAATTTGAGACAGATCGCCACCTCAGTTGTCAAGCCAGTGCGAATGACGGTTCGCCCAAACAATAAGATATTAAGGATTTAATTATCAGCCAGCGATTGGCCCAGTCGCTACATGCGGTTGTAAAAAAATAAATTATCGGGCATTATTAATCTCCGAAATTCGTATTGATATATTCCTAAGTTTGCTAGATATTTGTAATGCGACCTGCAGATTATCTTGTCCAACGCATTGTTCTAAATATAATTGACGAAAAATAATTTTGATACAGAGTATTATATATTAGGAAATGCTAATCGAAAAATTATTGATTTGGAAATAGATTATAGGTACAATATTATAAGTAATTTTGTAAATACATGTAATAACATTATATTATCAATATTTTTTATAAAACCTACATTGCCACTACAATTTTTCAATAAAATTAAATAAATAAAAATAATTACAATTTCATGAAAACTAACTTTGAGAAAACTAGATGCAATTACAAATTTTCAATAAAATTAAATAAATAAAAATAAAAACTTGGACAAAGTACAGCAAAACATACCGTACTTTAAAACGTACGAAAATGATTCCATTTAATTTAAAAATCCAAAATGGCAGCCCACACACTTGGTATCGTGACAAAAACCACGATAACCAACACAACTATAGACGGCTCGCCGCATCCTCGAAATTCAACAACGCCGCAACAACGGTGAAAAATTTAGAAAAATCAACTCTGCAGCTGTCTGTTGGCAAAGATCATCATTCTCTGCCCGACTTTTCATTCAACAAGGAAGATCATAGACGACAGGTGGCGCCACTCTCGCATCTCGTTACCGCCAATGTTGGGTAGGAACGGAACGGAAAAGTTAAGTTCCTATGAACTGGTTAATTTTTTGAAGAACTTAGGAACAACTGGGTTCATTTTGAATTTTTGATGGAACTGGAACGGTAACTGGTTCCCTTTTATTTTAGGAAAACTGGAACAGGGTTCCTTTTCTATGTAAAGAGTTTTATTTGCCATAACCTTCAATTTTCTAAGGACAATTTTTCAAAGTGTGTAGATAGCGGAACAATTTTGCAGCATCAAACAGAAATTGCTAAAGATTTTGATCTGTTGAAATATTTTGGTCTGAATCCGCAAATTTACATTTTTCCTGTAGATTAATCCCCGCCAATGTTTTAAAAAAAATATTCTTTGATACTTCTTGAAGCAACGCAAAAGGAACTGAAAAGTTACAGATTCCCTTTGATAAAGAACTTAGGAACGCCTAGGTTCATTTTCATTTTTGAGGAACTGTAACCGGAACTGGTTCCTTTTTTCATCGGAGGAACGGGAACTGGAACCTGTTCCTTTTCAAAAGGAACGAACCCAACACCCGCACAACATGGAATATCAGTAGTAGAAAAAAATTAGTGCATTTTTTTTACAGGGTGCGTGTTTTTTTTGAGTGCGCTGGGCCCAGTACCAATCCCAGTGTTTCCACACGGCATTGGACCGAGGAACGAAAGCGAGAGAGCGACAAAATTCCTGGAAAACTTCGCGCTGCACTAATTTTATTTTCGTGTCGTCACCACAGTCTCATCATCCGTGCCTCTCGTCACAAGAGAGGACGCAAACAACTGCGCGTGACACAATAATCGGCCGATAACGCCAGACGAAATCTCTCGGAACGTGTGTTTACAATTATGACCCATGCCCATGCCAGAACTGCCGCATTTTAATCGCGCCGGTAATTCACGAGAACGCACCGGAATTAGCGATAACCTTAAATCGTTGTTTTTTTCTCTTTTCGGAATGTCGAGGCAATTGTTCTGCCGATATCAGTTTGTTCGATCAGAGAAGATTACATAAAAAGCGTGTTTACCTATTCTCTGCAAAAATAAAATTTCTTCCCCATTTCTGGTTTTTTTGTTATTTGTACGGAGAAGTACTTGAACCCTAGCTCTATTCCTACTCTACGGCCATACGTCACCGTAAATAATTTTTTTTTAAATCACCGTAGTGCCTTTTGCGCACTACAGAATTACTGCACCATCATGTCTCTATGGAGGTGTAACGATGACAGATTCTCTCGTCAGGGGGCGTGATAATTTTTGATTTTCTGTTTCAACCGGCAAATGGCGAAAGATTGGATTTACCGTGAGTTTTAACCACAGACATTTCCTTAAAAAAATATCACTTTTAAAATAAAAAATTCGAAGCTACCAAAAAAATTGATGCAGTCATAAAATTCATAGATATAGCATTTCCCAGCGGAACGGGTGAAAAATATAAATATTGATGCTTACCCTGGATAGCTTCTTTTTCTGGTTGTTGGCATCATCAAGAACCTCGGGGAGCGTTGAGAAGTTCAGATTTCTTCGCACATGGAAATAAAACAAAAAAAAAGCTAATTAATCTTTTGAAAAAACAGAAATAGCAAAACAAATAAGGATAGATGAAACCAACGTTGGACATAGTGAGCGACCAACTGCATTTTCTAGTTTAGCGATTATCATGGGTCAATAAACTCCCCACAACTTTGACATTATATATATTTAAAAAAAAATACAAAGTAATAATAATTTTTGGAATTTGGCGCATTGCTCGTATTTGCTACTAGTACAACACTGTGCTATTCATATTCAGCACAGCCATGCGTCTATTTTCATATTGACACACAAATGTCGATTTATGAAGCTACCGAATGGACCGATCACACTTGACACGTCAAATATTCACGTGTCACTTAGTCATCGCTTTAACACTAAACAACATTGTATTTTTTTTTGGCCGCAAATACGGTTCATTTAATGTGTCTCTTTCGGGTCATTTCCTCTCCCTATTTTCAAGCTTTAATAATAAATAGGACATGGACGTTACTACCGGCGTAATGGACGACATGGTCAAATTACTTGAGAGCATATATATCAAACTTGGATCGCTCGAAGGACATTGTCAATGGTTGTGTTTATTGCCATATTTAATAACTATTAGTTCAACAGGCTCGACAAACTATTTTTCTGTAGCTCGTCAACGCAGCTTCCGATAGCGCGGGTGCTTGAGTGCGACCTACTTTCAATTTTTGATGCGCGCAATATGGTAAAAAATCAATTTCAATTGATATGACGCTAACAAAAATTAATTAAAAAAAAATATATAAAAAAAATAATAATAATAAAATAATCATTCACGCCCCCTACGGGAACGTAAAAGAAACATGCCCGCCTGGGATTCGATACCAGGGACAGTCACACCAAAAGGCGGGTCTCTTAACCAACTTGGGTAAGACCAGTGTTGGGTTCGTTGCTTTTGAAAAGGAACCCGTTCTAGTTTCCGTTCCTCCGATGAAAAAAAAAACCAGTTCCCGTTACAGTTCCTCAAAAATAAAAATTAACCTAGGCGTTTCTAAGTTTCTTTTCAAAAGGAACCTGCAACTTTTGCCGATCCTTTGATTAAAATTTTTAAAAATAATATTTGCGGAAACAAATCTGCAGGAAAAATGTAGAATTGCGGACTTTAACCAAAACCTTTCAACAGACAAAAGAAACCCATAACACAAAAAAATGAAACCCCGTATCAGTTCCTCAAAAAAAAAAAAAGAAGCCAGTTCCCGTTCCAGTTGCCTCAAAAACCCAGTTCCTAGGAAACGGAACTTTTCCGTTTCGTTCCTACCCACCACTGGCTACAACTAGTCATCCGAAAATAACGTTAAAAAAGATGGCTAAGTTACACGTTCAAGACATGAGCAACCTGAAAATACGGTGTCGAGTGGGACGCGTAGGAAAGTCAGTCTCACCTGATTAGTCACTTCATGTTATGTTTTTGGTTAGGTAAGTCAGTTTCACTACGCATCCCACTCGACACCGTATTTTCAGGTCGATCATGTCTTGAACGTGTAACTTAGCCTTTGTTCTTATATAAATAAAGTACCGGTGTTTTTTGCAAGTCGTATCGCTGTTGATAAATTGCCAAGTGTGCGTTAAGAGACTCGCGCGGTGCCCGTATGCGCACTTTATTTTTAACAAGTAAATATAAAAAACGTCATTTTTCGGATACAAAATTTTATATTTGTATATTGACATGAGCATAAACTTACGAATCATGGAAAAGTCATTCGAGAATCCACCATATTTTGAATTCCAAAAATTTAAATTTGAAAATTTGATAGATTAAAATGATTTGAGACTAAGCTGCGCACAAAATTTCAACTATCTAAGACGTGTGAAAGTTAGTTTAAAAATGTACAACAAAGAAGTTGAAACAGACATGCAATCAAGGTTCATGTCAAGTAAAATAAAATATTCTAATAATAATTTTTCAGCTCTGTCGGTCTTTGAATTTGATCCTGGAGCCATGTTGCTTTCCGAATGTAGCATTCAAAATGTACGACAAAGAACAGGAAATCTCATGAGGATTTACTAAAATCTCTTTCAGACAGATAACCGGTCGATTTTTTCTTCGTATACAGCTGGTGAAGCATAATTGCTTTTCTATATACTGAATGATGTATATCGATTATATTATCGACGTGACGCATAATTGGTTTTCGGTTGTCTCTAGTTACCGTTTGGCTGATTGAGGAATATGGATCGGGAAGCAACTATATTTTACCCAATCTGCAATGCCCACACAATATATCAACGTTATACTACGACTCCGTAGTTAGGGATATCTGAGCATTAGATTATTAGGCAGCTTTGTCTTACAGTTGTAGCCGCCGGTGACGTAACGTTCGCGACTGACATTTGCCCCCTGAATCTGAAATGTATCATATTTTCTCCGTGGTTTCCATGGAGACTATCAACATCCCCACTTCGCTTGTTCTTTTCTTCTCTAGAGCATACAGTTAAGACAACAACGAGCGTTGCGTTAGAACGTCAAAGACGTAACACTAATACCTCTACGCGTGCGGCGGGTGATTTTTCAGATTTTATAATGAGTGTCAATTGGCAATTCCAAATTAGTTTTCCAATTTAGGTTTGTTGTTACAATTGGTTGGGTATGTTAGTCTTCTAATTTATAACTTGATTCTGCTTCAAATCGGCAAAAATTTGGAAACAACTGAAGAAATTTAATACTAAATTAAGTATTTAAAATAGCTGAATGTCATGATAATTTTAAATGGCGAGTTTGAGCTGTTTATGCCAAACTTGATCATTATTTTTTGTTGATTTAGAAATGTGCTGTATTTTCTGAGCATCTTCTACAGTAATACAGAGGAAATATTTTTGCATGACGAAGAAGCGAAAAGTCCAAAAGTAATATCACCTGGTTAAAATGTGGTAATTCAGTGATGTAACTTGATGTCGTAACTTGTCATCATTTTGTCAATTATCATCGAAATTGAAAGCGTCAAGAAAACCAGAGACTCAGAGAATACCCACAATTCATCGCAAGTGTCGGTATATGCGTGAAAGAAAATAACTTCTTCGAAACTAGAAAAAATTGCACGAAACCTTATCTGTGCTAGCGAAACTCAAACCTCTAAAATTGTATTACAGATAATACCTAATTAAATTTTGTCCAAGGATTACTTTTCCGTCTTCCATTTTGAAAAGAAAAAAAGGAAATCGGGATTTAAGATTGTGGTATATTCAGTGCAGCCGTTATAAGCTCAATGGTCGTTAGACACGCTTAGCAGAGCATTGACTAAGCCCACTCATGTGACCAAGCGCGTTCACGTCACCACTAGTAAGACTGACCGTGTGCTCTTGATATCCCCTGCTTTCTGGAGATCAATTTGAAGCCCATTTGAGAAATGTATTTAAAACCAATTAATGGCTACCAATATCAGTTACGTTACAAATTCAACATCATTTATTCTATTATGTGATGTCCGGATATGGTGAGACAATGACAAGCGGAAAACGCGTTTCCGGGATGCTTATCTGATTCGCCGCGGCAAACAGGGGATACCGATGCCCGATGACCAGGGATGTCAGGCGAAATATGAACGTGCGAGAGAGGCTAATCAAAGTTTAACCTCGTCGTGAAAAAAAAATATATATACCGAGAGATGCCGTACTGCGTTAGCACAGCTATTTCTTCGCGAATGTCCATGCAATATTAATGCATTGGCGCCCGTGTAGTGCGCTCGTCCGAATTGATTCAGACATCGTGTGCGGGCGCAATCTGGTTGCCGACAAAATTCAATTTATTTCGTCAGACAGCGTGTATCTATATACGCGACGATACATTTATTAAAGTGAGCTCCGAATATTCATGTCAAGTGGGCATGACGGCATTGTAAAATGTCAGATATTCAGTCATCCGAAATTTCGATTCTGATGCGAAAGTTGGCGCGAGTTCAATTGAGAATATTCACATTAAATACAGACTGTCGCAAATGAAAAAAATGTACTTTTAAAGTACGTTAGATTCTACGTTAGTACACATTTTTTTTAGAATTACTGGCGCAGAATCATTTCATTATCATTTTCAGATTTTATTTATTTATTTTTTCTTGACATTTATTACCTGCAAATCTCTGTGACACTTAATGTACGAAATTACTAAATAAAAAATGTTATTGCTTTAAAAATGACACCGAATAGGCGTTGTTAGTTTTTTCACCGATAAATTATGATCCTATTCACAATTTGTTAGATCACTACGAAATGATTCTGCGCCAATAATTCTAAAAAACATTTGTGTACTAACGTAGAATCTAACGAACTTTAAAAGTACAATTCATAACGTCGAGCATCTCATACTTAAAATGTGAGCAGCGTTCTAACATTATATTTCTTTTGTCCATTCTATAAATATTCTACGAGCATATAGTCAATACTACTACTAGTGTTAGTTGCACATTGTGACTAGTCCTCCAGTACATGTAACTAGTCTAGCCATGACTATATATGGCGCTGCGGAAAACGTTGCGCGTTGTCATAAGATAGATGGTGGGCATTTTTTTATTTCTTTTTCCCCCCTTCCTCAACTTTTCTTCTTTTTCTCCAATCGACAATTTTATAGCAATAGGCTTACACAGAGGAATGGGCAATATCATCTAAGCTCGAAACGTGTTTGAGATTCAAATGATGTTATTCACGATCAAACATCGTGCCCGACTCCTCCCTGAATTCCAATTCGGAGCGCGAGAGGTAACCATATGGACAGGCCTATGCAAACCAACGCTCATCACTCACCAGCCCCAAAGTTACATTCCACCAGAACGTGTATGTTTTTGAAAGTCTCTCTGTGAGATCGTTTTCAGCGTTCCTAGTAGACGGGGGTAGGTGGCACGTCCGTCACCAAGTAGGAAATTCCGTTGAAATTTCTAACCCCCTTCGGTTGGTTTACTATTTTCATTGCCATATGGTATAAAAATATATTTTATTTCCTTTTTTTATTCGAATCTCAGCTTCCAATATTTTTTATTGAGTTTATGGAGGTTCTCTGAATGTTTTCCCCCCTTGCGATATAAATATTTTTATATGCTACTGGGATTGTCGAGTATACTTGGGGTACTGGGGTCATACTTGAAAAATAACTCCATTGTTTTTTGCCCCATGAAAAAAAGCTAGGTGCTTGTGAAAGATACAGTAGATATTTCGATCGTCACACAAAATTAAGGCGATCGGATTGATTCGGGGTTGTAAGAGACAACCATCTCAATAATAAAAATCAACAAACTGGAAAGACTGACTCGGTACGTCAAATCCAACGAAGTATTCAGAAAGTGAGTCTATGCTATCCATTTTTGTAAAACGGTAGTGTCTAAGTTTGCTTCTATTCAAACTCACGTTCTTCCAATGTTCGGATTTCTGTGCGTTCAAAAATGGGCTTTCGAGAAATAGGTTTATGGAGAAATAAAGAAAAAGTGTGAACATTTCGAGATAGCTCAGGATAGTTTTTAATTATCCACAACCTGAATCGTACGTACATGGATTTCTACAGTGTGGTCCATAAAAACTTGCACCAAAATATAAATGGCTATATTATCTACAAAATTTGATCAATTCGTTTGAAAATTTGGATATGGTTATATTTAATTTCCGAAAGATAAATTGTGCTGCATTTTGATAACGTTCCATTATTGTCTGCGCAGATGCAGGATGTATAAAATAAAAAAAAATTATAACAGTGTTCAATTTTTCGAAAATTTCGATTTAATGATTTTATGGAGCACTATGACAGACAGACAGTGCAACGTGTGGTTGAAAAAAATCGACCACAATCACAATTTTTACAACAAAGTTTTTCAAACAATATAAAAATTTCAGTATTAATTCATTTACAGAATATTCGAAAAAGATTTTCATATGAAATGTTTCAAGAAAGTGTCTGCAACAGAATTTACCGATTACCGAACAAGTTGAAACCGTTGTTGTACCCTGCAGACAGTCTCAAAATTATTGTTTCATAGGTGAAAATGTTTCCACTGTCTAAGCACCCACAAGCATTTAAAATGATAGGATACATGCTCCGAAAAACGATAGAAGGGGTACCGGTATTTCATATGATCGCCGATTTTCTGCTCGAAATAATGCACTTTGCCACGTTATTGACGCTCCAGTCACCAAATGACATTGCGATGTTTTGAGGCAATG
>JAUJYS010002189.1:0-15354 GCA_033995665.1 Melogona broelemanni
GCCGTGGCACATAGTGGTTATGTTGCAACTGTGGCGACATCTAGTGAGAGAATGTGGCAATAAACACACACACACACCATTTTCAGTCTTATAGTATAGATATATTTTTTTAAATCTATATTGATAGCGTTATTTTTAACTGTGACTAGTAAACGCATTATTTCTAATTATATATTTTATTTTTAATCCACCTGGAAACGTATCTTACCTCGTTGTACATGAAGAGAAGTTTGCAAAATTTGATGTCCTTCTTTCGTTTCTGTAGATGTTCCACACCGTGACGTAAACAGTAGGACACATCGTTCTGAGTATTTATGACCTGAAATTAAGGAGTAACAAAATGACGAGAATTAGTCTCGACGATTATTTCAAATTAATTATTTACCTGGATAAAATCTACAGGAGTTGGACAAAATAATGGAAACACTATCATTAGAATGAGTGTGGCCAGAAGATTACTGCCAAACTGGGCTCCGCGGCCGTTCCTGGAAATTATCTTATCGCATGGAAATTGCGCAATTAATTTTGCAAATTTTGAAAAATTACTGCGCTGCGCGCGCTTTTTCCTCGCCTATGGGTGTTTTCTTTTTTAAATCGTGGCGTTGCACGCAGGTTTTATTGAATAGAAATATTTTTTTTAATCGCGGCGCTGCTGTGGAATTTGATCTAAAAAAAAAGTTAGTGGTTTTTTATTTTGGTCAGAGAAAGTCACTTTCTGTTTTTAGTACGAACTAAACCTAATGAACTTGTAAGAAATGGGTTAGGAATAAGGGGCTCCGCCATTGAAATTTGCTCTAAAAAGGGCACCGCGAGTCAAAAACATAGGGAAACACTAGTGTATACAAATAGTGGTGATTCCATTATTTTATTCAACCCCTGTAGATTTAAGTCTGATGATCCTCACCATGGAGATGTAGCAGTTCTCCCTACACACGTCGCACTCGTGTTCCTGTTCGTTGGGACTCCGCGAGGCTCGTTTCTTGGTGTCTTTCACCTCGCACAGGGGAATGTGCTCCAACTCGTTTAGACCCAAATCGCACAGCTGCTTGCGAAGGGTCAACTCGTAGTCCCTGAAAACAAATCAAATTTTAATTAGGGCTAAGAAACATGGATTCATATCATGGCTTGCAAGATAACGCGTTTAAAAATTCAAATTCGAGTCAGAAAAGGCCACAAATTTCATGTTTCTTTATTTTAAATTCGAATAAACGAGAGTTCCCAGGTTCGAATAAACGAGAGGATGCTCCCGGACCACCCGCTCAGCAGTCTCCTGCCATACCCACTCAGCTAGACAGATCGTACATTCGTCGTACATCGTTTCTGAACGTAGAGAAATTATATTTATATTTTTTGATTCTCACGAAAGGTCCCTCTTAGTTCGTCACACATTTTGAAGTCCTTTGAACTCACAGAAATCTAAAATCTAAATAGTCAGTAATCGGACAAGAGGCACAATTGGGCATTTACCTAATTTCTATGAGCAGCGGCAGAATCTGCTTGAGAACGTTGACAGCGACCGATCCATCCATGGCGATGCCCACCAACAGTCGCTTGAGAGAAAACACAGCCGGCTCGCAGCTTTCTGCAATCTCCTGGAAATCGGAGAAAAATAAAACAAGTGGTTTTTGGTACCTCACTACAATTAAATTTTGAGTACAATCTAACTGAATTAATTTATTGAAAATTCATCGATGTTTAATTAACATGTTGATCAAAATAAATCAAACAATCCCATAGAACTCAGCAATAAAATTTAACCCCCAATAAATTGACAAGTCAAAAGACGAGGTAATTGTATAAAATCGCACACATGCTGTATTATTCCTGCAATCCAATTTTGAGTATAATATAAATTTATTTATTTATTAAAAAATTATTGCTGTCAATTAACCTGAATTAGTTAATGAAAATAAATGAGGCAATCCAATTAAACCCGAAAAAAAGTTAACGAAGAAATTGTTTAAAAGATGTACTGTGTATATTTTGTCTTTTTTTTAACTCACCGTAGTGCCTAGTGCACTACAGGATTACTGCACCCTCATGTCTATGGAGATATGTGAGGCTGCGGAAGGGAAGGGAATTGGCAGCTGGAATAGCCAGACTGCAATATCCACCCCTAAGCTCTGGACTCAAAACTCTGGGCTCTTTACTACAATTCAATTTTGTGATCAATATTATATGCACCAACATGTGTTTAGTCAATAAAGCGAATAGGTACCTTGAAAGCGATTGGCGCAATCTCCAGCCAGTCGGGAGTGGCGAAGTACACCGACTCTGAGACGGTGTAGCCGCAGCAGACAGTTGAAGTGAAGGCTCGAGGGAACACCACCACGTATTGACCACTGTTCTGCACCAGACGACACAGGGACACGCCGTTCTTCACCAACTGATTGGGAGGAACCTAAAAACAACCACATAAACTGAACTCAACAACAAACTCCTTTAAAAAAAAATAATTAAACTTGGGACAGAAATATGAACAAATGGGTTCGATTCGAGCTTGCTTAGGTAATGCCAACAACGATTCACAATTAGTAAACATCAACTTTTCGAGAAATTAATTTGAATAAATAGCTAAAAAAATTTTGCATATTTAAAAAAAAAAAAAAAATTCGCAATGTAAAACCTTGACAAGAGTCGAACGGTCGAAGTAACATGTAATAAATAATTGTATTTTTTGCGCAATAAAAAATTAGATTTTTCTGCTGTTATAAAGAATTAAGAAGAAAGAAAAGATTTTTTTTTTTTTGCTTTTATAAATAATTTTTTTTTGCAGGAATTCAGTCATTTTTGGACAAATAAAGGCAATGGGCGTTCGAAAAGTAACGGAACAAAATGGAATGCAGCAAAAACTCACCATGGCTGTATCGGATGGCACCCAAATGGGATTGTTGGTGCAACAGTAGGGGACAATCTTTTCCATGGCCTCGCGGAATCTGCAGCCCTGGTTAGCTGGCACTCCGTACCTAAATTAAATAATTATTATTTAGCTAGTAACTTAGCGGGCAAATATAAAAATTGAACTCCTTGCCTAAATGAAATAACTATTATTTAGTGGGTAATTCTTAAAATTCAAACAACCCCAGATGGTGACTGACCATATTTTGCTGGCGCCTTTATGCAGATACTCGACCCAGGGCAGGCAATGAGGATCCCGGTACCAACAGCCTGTGGTAAACAACTGTAGGAAAACCAAACAAACAGGTAAATACACTTTGTTATCGATCGAAATTGCTAAAATATTACATAAACAAATGAAATTGGCTTAATCAAAATAGAACTCACCATGCCAACATGGAGAGTAGGTATGGTGACACCTGCCAAAAATAAAAAACACCAATTGCTTATTTATTTAATTAGAAGACAAATAATCAGTTGTTATTTGCTGACCCTATAAAACTTATAAGAAACACAGGAGAATAATAATTTTCCTACCGAGGACCGGTCCCAGGCACCGCAAAATTGATCTCGGATTGTTGGTCAACACCTTCAGATTCCATTGGTGCCTACACAAAATAATTGGAAAGAACCAAAGAATGAAAAATCAAACACTGATAAAAAAAATATGCAAGATTGTCATCATTGTTTAATTATGGAATGAGTGAAAAATTTAATTATTTAAAATTAATAACTGTACAAAATGGAATAGAAAAATAAAATTGAAATAATGAAAACCCAGTGCAACTTACTTAGCAAAAGGGCTGGTCTTATTGCAGGCGAACCCATAGCCATAGGTGCTGCTATCAATGTTGCCTGCATTCACGCAGATGTGGTGTTGTCGTTCAGTCACCTGCCGCCAATACTCTTCCTGCAAAAACCAAAACAATTTTTATAATTACAATTACAATTTGCACCCGCGAGCAGCCCGGGGGTGGGGGGGGGCTCTATGGCGGGGGTCAAGTGACCAGTCTATGAAATAACCTATTTAGTTGTTTTTTTTAATATCCTCCCTTCCTCTGTTTCGATCGAGGAATAGCCTGGGATCTCATATTAAATGTTTTATTTGAAAAGGCTCACCACTTGAGCCTCTGTAAAACCATTCCACTGACTGCACACTCGAGGAAAATAGGAGTTCAAGTAGGGGTTTTCTTTGGTCTGTGGTACATTGACCATTTTAGAGTGACCTATTCGTCTATCTCTAATAGGAGCCTCAGTGATGATTTATTCAACATCGATATCACAAGTTCCCTTCTGAATGCGAACGAACAATCTAAGATTGTCATATAACTTTTTAACGTGGCACTATTTGCAAACAACCGATATAAATATATATTTATTATTCACTGTAGTGAATAGCACTACAGGAGATTCTATACCCCTCTAATCGCCTCGAAGGAACATCTACAGAGGGGAACATTTTCACCAGTACCGCAGGATACCTGCGCCGGGAATCGAACTCGAGACCGCCCGCACCGCAGTCTGTTGTCATACCGACTGGCTAGACGGGTCGTACAAATATAAAACTGTACTGTAGCAGTGCACATCTTTTTATTTACCTCTACTTCCTGTGGTTTTGGTTCGCCCCTAAACCACATGGCCATAGTGTTGCGCGCGATCCGAATGAAACTGCTGAGTGACATGGACTTCC
Source organism: Melogona broelemanni (assembly GCA_033995665.1). Classification (NCBI taxonomy): domain Eukaryota; kingdom Metazoa; phylum Arthropoda; class Diplopoda; order Chordeumatida; family Chordeumatidae; genus Melogona; species Melogona broelemanni. Next base: position 4,589 of record JAUJYS010002189.1, read on the forward strand.
CCTTGGTGACGCACTCGCTAATCTCGTCTCCCTCCTCCCCCTTGTTCTTCAGATTCTCCTGTTGCACCAGCTGCTCCAGTTTCCCCTTCTCCTCCTTGGATAGGGTGTTGTAGGACAGCAGGTAGCGACAGTAGGCGTCGTCCAATTTGTTCGCGCGCTCTTGGGCCTGGATACGACGGGATGATAGGAGCAAACGAGGCTTAAATCAAGCGCAGGGCGACAGTACAGGAAACTGAAAATAAGTTTCTCTGCCTTTCCCTAACCGAAATCGACATTTTCTCTTAGTTCATACGACCTAAATTTTAATGTATCCCAATTTCGCAAAATGACAAAAAAAAAAAGGCGCGCCCAGTCAATTAAATTTAATTAAAAAATTAAGAATAAATAAATAAAATAAAAAACATTAATGAGAGAGACCACAGCTCAAAGCTTAGAAAATAGAGAGCACAGCTCAAATTCCAAATAATAAGACTTACACGTAAAGCTTTAAAAAATAAAATTGTGATGAGGAAATTACATTGGAGCTTTTGCTCGGCGAATTTTTGCTTCGCGAACAACTTATAAGAACTTTTCGGTGATCTTGATGATCGGAGTTGGCAGAATCTTGCTCGCCAAGTTTTTTTTTTGCTCGCATTTCATTGTACAAATGTTTGAGACTGACCGATTTGCCAATCTTCATGATGTCGGCCACCTTGTTCCATTTCTTCTCCTCTATGACCTTCAGCATTCCCCCCAGCTGCTCCACGGTGCGCAGCAGACGAGGCAGGTCCAACTCCATCCCTCCGATCTACTAAAGCCACAGAGGCGATACATGAGACACACCTCATCACCACACACGCTGGTGACACTACCACCAGCCTACATCTAAGGATAGACTACACCGGGAATCGAACCCAGATCCGCTGGTTGGAGAGGGACCACTCTCACCACTCAGATCGGATCTGCATTTACCATTTATAAATGATTAGGGAAATTGTTTATATGATGTAGTTTATTTTTTATTTTTATTTTATTTTATTCAAATTGTTGCAATATTCCAACAATGCATTTAGCTCCAAACCTCGACTTGTTTGACACTAAAATAAAATTAAGAATCTGATGGGTGCGACAAGATGGAAGACGTACCAAAGGCGGAAATTCGAATTCATCAGCACCCTGCACCTTCAAATGTTTCCGAATCATAGCCGTTTCCTCAACATTTGGGCCGAGCCTAGCATGAGTAGAAGCCAATAAAATAACGAATTAAATTACAAATGGAAAATTAATATTAATCGGTTAGTGAGCAATTAATAAAAGCAATTTTATTGATCGATTAGTGAGCAATAAATTACCTGTTGAATACTTTGTGTACGTATTGGTTGTGCGCAGTGAACCTCATGTCTTCCGAAACTTTGCATTCGGGCTACAAATAAAAAATCAAGATATAGGTTATAATTATTATTGCCTAATTATTAGATCAAGTGAACGGTTTAAAGTTTCTGTCATTAAAAAAGTGTTGTTAAAAGAAACTTTACAATTGGGATATAAAAAATTGAATTTAAAACATTGGATAGCATTTTTAATGTTTGAAGAATTGACTCTCACAATTACTTTCCGTCACAACCCTGAAGAAGAAAACAGATTGAAGTTTTTGTCCTAGAACACAGCTAACTTGTACACACATTTTTGAATGGCTTTACAAGCAACACAATGTTATTTACCGAACAATCGCGAAATATCAACAAATATTTGTCTATTATATAAAAAAACACACACCTGACCACAAGCATGGGCCTAAACATCGATATTTATTTCATTAAATTTACAACTCACAATCAAATAAAATACCAACATTTGCATAGCATTATACAAACGCCGATAGTAAAACGATACTAAAGAAAAATTCAAGATATCTTTCTCTCCTGTAACTGACGGATAAAAAAGTGTTCTATTATCACACTCTATTTCAACTAGTTTTCTTAACTAGTTAAATATTTATTGATACTAGAGAAGCTCGGCGTAATAAAATAAAATTAAGTGTGGGTGGGTATTACCTTGAAAGAGGCTGGCGGAATGATCTTGCAAACTCCGTATTTCTCCGCCTCGGGCCTAATCTTCTCGATGTACTCGAGGGGATCCTGGAATTCTTCGGCGGTCGGATGGAAGACGGGTGCGTCACGTACTCCGGCCGTCAGACTGCACGTGTCGTCCTCTTCCACGGTCTCCTCGTCGGAGGAGGTGCACGCCTTGGCGGCCTTCTTGTTACTGCAATAAAGTGGAGGGTAAAAAACAACAAATCGTGTCATTATACTATTCTTTTACATCAATTACAATCGTGTGGAACGACGAATTCGCTACTCATGATTGTAATGTGTCCATTTAGGAGCTGCTGCACTGATTGGGAGTAAAATCTCGCCAGCGGATCACCCTAGGGATTCGAATTAGCACAGAGTTCAAACTTTCCCTAACAGAAATTGAAATTTTCCATGACTTTTCCTGACCAAGATCAAATTTTATCCGGACTTTTTTCAGACAAAATTACAGTTGCCATTCACTTTTCCATGTCCAAAGTCCAAAAAGTTAGAATGTTATGATACTATCTTTTCGTAAGAAATTGAAAAAATCCAACTAAAACCAAGAAGAAAATAAGAGCGTGAGCAGCTTCGAACGTTTTTTTTTTTTTAATCAATGTACAAAGAAATAAACCAAAATAAAATTTTAATTTTGTTCAGAACTTTCCCAAATTTTGCTGCCTTTAGATAATTTTCCATTACTTTCCCTGCTCTTTAACAATCATCCAAGACGTTCCTCGACTTTCCAGGTGAGGGTGCACTAATAAAAGACATCCCGCGCCGGGAATAGAACCCGGAACCATCATGACACCAACCAACCGAGCCACGACGAAAAACGTAGGTGTAGAGAAGACGTAACTGAAGGACAGGACATGTGTTCTAAACTGACCTGATGGTAAGTGGCGAAGGTGTGGCCGGCGTCGCTCCCTTAGACGACGCCCTGTGCGACGTACTAGGTGGCGTTCGACACTTGTCCACGCCACCCCGTCCAGCAGCCATCTTGAGCACGTGGGGAGTGGGCGGAGACTCGTGCTCCCAACTCGATCGTCCGACACCACCACTATTCCGTTGGGTGGCGCTACTACCTCCGCCGGTGTTAGTGGTGGGCGAGTATCCCTTGCAAAGGGTGGTGGGGGTGAGGACACGGTCCATGCCGCCCACGAAGAAATCCTCGATAGTGTCGCCGCCGTCGATCATGCCCGGCTCCCAAAATTCCTCGTCTTCGTCCAGGTCGGAGATGTCGTTGATTAGATTAACCTGCGGGAGCAAAGGAAAAATGATATTGTTTATTAATGTTTTTTTATTATTATTACAAGATTTATGTTTGGAAACACTGTCAGCACCCAATGAAAGCTGAGAAAATTGACGAAAACAGGTAAAAGGAACTTAGCAACCATCTTCGCCAACGTTTAATTTTAATTTCGTATCAGATTGACTGATAATACATTGAAACGTACGTAGAATTAACTACAGACGTTCCAATTCAATTTCACTCGATACGAAATTAAAATAACCTCGCCAAAAAGAACTGCCTTGCATCATACCTCACATTTTATTTGTTTGAATTTTTTATTTAAATAATTCGAAGAAAATAATAATAAGTGCCAAATAATTTAACGATCTTCTTTTCTATTCCGCGTTTCCCCCGCACATTGAAAATTCGCAGCGACAATCACAAATTCGGATATTAAATATTATTTCTAAATTTTCAGGCGCTTAAAAATAACAACAAAATTACCAAAAAAAAATTTAAATTACCACCAGCAGACCAAATCAGCAAAAAGTAGAAAATCTAGCATTCCAATAGAAAATAAACAATCCAATTATACGATAAAATGAAAATCTACCTGCACGGCTACGGATGTACTGGCCACATTCTGTCGAACCGAGATGGTGGTGCTCTCCGGCTTGCTGGGCGCATCCTCCGCCGACTTGGACGACACGGACGACGCCGTCGAACTGGACGCCGTAGTGGATGACGAACTGGCCGAGGAGGTCACATCCGTACTGCCCACGGCCACCACACCCATCCCACCCTTACCAGCAACACGAACTACCGCCGGATGAACACCCACCATCCCCGTTCCACCACCACCGCCAGCCGACACGGGGAATCCAGTCAACGACGACGACGAGCTGGACGACGAACTAGATGAGCTGGAGGAGTCAGACGAGAGCGAAGACGACGAACAAGACATGTTGCGTTTTAAATCCACCGCACGGCGTTCTCGCCCCTTATCGGTGGCACCACCACCACCTGAAAAGAGCTTGGTACGTGCGGATTTGCGATCCGATTCGCGGATCACGTTTTTGCGGACCGGTGGACCGCGTTTGGCCTTCGGACGGCTGGACGACGGAGCCGGATGAGAAACAGTTTTAGAAGGACCCGGCTCGCGCGACGACTTTATCAGCCTCTTATGATCGACTGGTATCGGTGGCTTGGCGACGAACTTCCGGGCCGGGACCACCTTGGTCAGCGGGCGCGCCGCTCCACCCCCTTTGCCCTGCGGTTGAACCGGAAGTGCAGCCGGGGTGCTCCTAACCAGTGTGGAAGACCCGGCCATGGCTCTAACAGAACCAGTCGACTTCTGAACAGGCCTGGCTGCCATCCTGGTAGCCACGGCGGATTGACCCCGCGATGATGACGACGCCTGCTGTTGACCCTTACCCTGGGACTGGGCCAACTTGAACTGGGCCTCGTTCAGTTTCTTCATAAAGTCTCGAGTCTTAACGGCGCTGGTCCGCTTGATGGCCGCGGTACTCCTGCCCTGGATACCACCAGCACCGGAAGTGGTTGCGTCCAGGTGGTCACCGGGCGAGGTACCGGGCGAGGCGCTGCTACTGGCGGTGGTGGTACTGACGCTACTCGTGCTACTAGTGGACGTATCCAGAACCACCTGGATGATATCACTGGTGCAGCGACGACCCTTCTTCTTGGTCACGTCCACCGGAACCACCACCACCTTGGCATCGCGTCGCCCCAACTCCTTTAGGGTAGCCGCCGCGTTATGCGAAACGACGGCCGACTTGCGGGCTACAGCTGGACCGCGATGCTGCTGCTGTTTGGCCAGCCTTTGATCACACGGCTCCAGGTACACGACTGCGTTGGTCACCTCCCGGGTCTGCCGGGTGGCCGGTCGGACCGGTACCGGATGTCGTAAGCCGACCCGGCCATCCGGGTGGGACTGACCAGGGTGGTGGCCAGAGACTGAACTGGCCAGGCGGGCGGCACCACCACTTTTGGCGGAGGCAGCGGCGCTGATGCTGACCATCTTCCGGGCAGGCTGCCCAGCAGGACCAGTTCGGTCCCCACGTAGTCCGCGCTTGACCAACGGTTCGTCGTCATCGGAGGAGAACTCGTCGGAGGCGATGTGGGAGCGGGTGGTACGACGGTCTGACTTGGGCGGCGGGCTGGACGCCTTCTCGGAGGTGGCAGCATCACTGTCCGCTCGCTTCCGCATGTACGAGTGGTCGACCGGCAAGGGGGAGGATGGGCCAGAACCGTCCTCCTCCACATCATCCGTTGCAGTGACTGTCGCACCTCTAGCTCTACCAGTCCGTCTACCACCTCCTCCGATCGCTTCCCGACCCGCCCGGACACCAGGAGCCTTCTCGGTTGTCCGTCTGGCCGAATCTACCCTGGGTGCACCACTCTTGAGCAGCTGAGCGGCAGCGTTACGCGTCACCGGTTTACTCTCCTCATCACCGGTCGCATTTTCCGTTACCGCCGATCGCTTCTTAGCTTCGGCGCACCTCGATGATCCGCGGACGGGACTGGCCGCCTTGCTGACACGCCTGGGGTCACGTCTTGGTTCACGTTTGGCCACCCGTTGTGTGATGGCGACAGGTGCTACTGTCTTGCTCTGTTCGCGTAACCGCGTGAGCACGCCCACTTCTTGACAAGCACTTTTCCTGTCCGGCGATTCTTCATTCTTGTGATCGGTCTTGGTGGTTGTGGTGGTGGGGCGAGAGGTGGGCTGGGGTTTTAGGGGTTTGATGCCGGCTACCACCACGGGTTCGTTCTTCTTGGCCAGTTTGGTGAGGGCCTGGCGGTGTTTGGCCAGCCGCTGTTGGCGGTACTTGAGCTGGAGGCCGTGGACGCCGGGCATGGGGGTGGTGGACTGGTGGTGGTGGCCCACGTTGGAACGAACGGAGAAGTCCAGTTGGGCCAGGATGCCTTGGCGGTTGGACCACGGGTTGTGTTGGTCGACTTTCTTCTTGTGAGACTCGGGGTGCTGTGAAGGAGACGATATTTTTTTAGAAAATATTAATACTTTTTGCAAAAATATAATGTAAAGATAAAAATAAAATATATTTTAAGCAAAAAAGAGCGTGCGCAGCACGAATATCTATTAGTTTAAGATGATGTGTAACACGTACCGCCGGTCTGTTCTTGCGACTGGTGGCTTCTTCGTTGTCCGAGCCGTCAGATTCTGAGGAAGTGGAAGAGTTCTTGTTTGCTGGGCGGGCCACCTTCTTGGGGACGGCCACGGTCTTGGTCTTGGGGGCTTTGGCGGGATGAAGTTTTGGCACGCCTCGCATACCACCACGCAGAGCTGCAATAAAAACAAACAACCCCGGATATTTATACGTGGAAAGTTATTACGATGTGCCGATTGAAAACGACTTTTAGACAGTATGCCAGCGATGCATTTAAATTGCATTATCCGCAAAACAAAAAAAATCGAGGCATATAAATTAAATTAACCGTAAAGTTTATTTTGAAACATTTAAATTAAATTATCCGCAAAACTTATTTTGTAGCATTCAAGTAACTTTGAAATTAATTTTGAGGCAATTCAAGTAAATTAAAAATTTATTTTGAAGCATTTAAATTAAAGAAATATTTATTTGTTAATAAATTGGCAATCATCTCGACTTGATCCCTTCCCCTCCACTAATCTAAATAAAAATGCTAGACGAGCGCAAATAATTGCACAAAAGTAAACACGTCATAATACCGATAGGTTTTGGCATGGGCTTCGGACGTTGTACATCTCCGTTACTCATGCTTTGGCACTGGCTGTCGCAGAGTAGATCATTGCCACTGGGGGCGGAGTTGAAGTAGCTGAGAGAGGTGGGCAGAACAGAAGTACCTGCAGAAGGGGGAAAGACAACGAAAATAATTTATTTTTAATTCAACTATAGTGGCACTGCTCCAGGATACCCCGTAGAGTGGCTTTGGTGCTTTACCTCGAAAACAAAGGAAGGTTAGAAAGTCTTCCGTTTTGGGTGTTCTGGCGGTGATGAGTTCAACAGAGGGCGAGACCGAATTCTTCATCTTGACCGGAGTCACCGACGGACTGGTCGGATTGGAACCTTGGGCGAATTTCCTTTGAGCGTGAACTTTGGCCCTGGAACAAACAAAACATAAAATTTCTAAAGTAGTCAAATTTCGCGGTATTTGTTTTTGTACTAGCGCTTAAGCCTGTCCGAGGACAGGCAGCACTTTCGCTGGTTTCGTTCGAATATTGCTACTATCATGACGTCACAGCGTGGCCTTGGCGTCACAAGAGACGTTGTAGCTACGCAGTCAGGATTTTGTGCGCACAGAAATTTTTGCACACAAAATGGCGGAATTTTATTATATATTATAACGGGAGGTGAAAAGCCACATTCATAAGGGCGCAAAATTTTTTACCCACCTTTTGGGATTGTCCCCCGCTTGTGCGCCATTGTGCCCGTTGTCGCTAATTCTCTTGCGAGTGGTAGTGCGCTGTCCGGTCACACTGGCCACTACCTCACTGGAATCACCTTCGCTCTCCGACTTGACCTTCATGCGGCTCTCTTGCAGCGAGGCGTACAGAGCCTTCTTCAGGTCTTTCTCTTCCGTCCATAGGAGCCCGCTGTTGAACTCCTAAAGGTGGGACAGAGAAGTCAACTCGTTAGAATAATAATTTTTAAGTCAAACTTGACACCGGCGGTCATCATGGGCGTTGAATAAGAGTTCAACCCCGTCGTAGCTCAGTCGGTTGTAAGACGGACTAGTGCTGCGGCAGTCCCGGGTTCGATTCCCGGCGCGGGTATCTTGAGCTTATCTGTATTCGATCTCGGGTATACCTGTGTAAATGTTTAAAATTTCGAAAAATTTCTAAAGACAATCTAAATACTTATTTAAATAATTTTATTTCTAAGCGTCAGGTAAAAATCCTAAACAAATCTTAAATCTAAATTTCAAATCCATATAGGTTTTAAATTTCTATTGATTTTCTCAACCTGCAAGCTCATATAGGTTCACCAATCACTCAGCATTTTATTTTTATTTTTATTACGCATTTTTTATTTTGATTATGTTATCACTCATTAACCAGAATGAACAGTTCTAAAATAATTATTAAAAACCCTACTGTGTTTCAATTTGTTTCCAATTTTTTTTAACAGAAAAGTTCGCATAGGTTCACGTAGGATATCTTTGCAGCTGTCTTCATGATATTTGAAGGTCAACTATAAGCATCGTCAATCTAATAGGATACGGCAGATGTCAGTCGATTACCTGGCATTAGCCCGGGTTGGGTTGGGTTGCCCGGTTGGGGGAGGGATGGATGCCCGACCCGGGATATCTTACCGCAGTCCTGACGGTGGCCCGTCTGGGTCTCTGCACCTTGCTGGTCGTGTTGGTAGTGTTGGTGGCCGAGGAGGAAGCGGCATCGCTCGACTCCTCTTGCTCCACCTTAATCACGTCGGCGTTCATGATTGCTGGGTGGATCAGCCAATCACATCATCACATCAAAATCAACTGATCTCCTGCAACGCATGAAACACAATCATGTTAAAACTACTGTGTGCCTCAAAAATCTCCAGCGTTTTTCATTTCGCTTTGTTGAAAGAGGTCTACAAACTTATTACTGTCTCAAAACCTCCTAATGCGACCTGGTAATGTTGCCTAGCCTAGAGATGTCAGTCGGGATGTGAACCCGGAAATACGAGTATAGTAGTTCGACGCGCTAACCAGTATGCCACACGACACCTCTTAATGTTTTATCTTAAATGAACTTAAACAGCATTAAGTCTTCCCAATATTTTGAATGACAATTTATGGACTTCCAATTTGACAATTCCAAAATATCCCAACTATTTAAAAAGGGAATCATATCTTATACCTCTTTCGCCACATATACAACGCTTATCAAAAGTATTTTGTCACATTACATAGGGGCCATGAAAACGACCTATCATGACCCTTTGGTATTCCTTTCTAACTGCGTCGTTAGATTCCACTGAATTCTGGGACATTTAGACACCTGATTCTGAACTATCATATCTAAAACGTGGTGAACTGCCACTGGTTGAATAAAACTCTAAAATTGAATGAATTGCGTTACGCAATGTCACAGTGGAGCAACAGGCCCCCTCCGCACTAGTCAGTTACTCGCAAGGGCAGGCTACATTAATTAATAACACTGCATTTTAATAATAAATACATGAGGGAGCAATGCCATTACTGTATTCTAAATGAATTGACTACAACGGAAACATTTCAATAGAACGAATTTCCCACAAGCCTAGATAGGGTGCAAAGAACTTTAAAAAAATATGAGGTTGTAAAAAAAATAACGGTCTGGCTTTTGTCTCTAAGGCCTAGGCCGCAGTCTCAGGTACAGGGGGTCCTCAGTTCGTGCGGCACAATTTCTGATCGAAAACTTGCGCAATGAATGTGCGATCGATTTGACCAGACAAATAAACGGTGGTGCAAACATTTTCTAATCAATAAAGAACCCGTTTTGAAACGAGACACAAACAGGAGCGCAACACCCTAGCCCCCCTTACGCCTAATTGTCAATGGAAGCCCGCAGGCGGGAATAAGGGGCTACGAAACGACGCCAACATTGCCAAGTCTCTTGGGAAGAATTTCCACGCGATTAAATTGATTTATCCAACAATTTACTGTATCACTGACTATCTTAAATTGAATTCCGATCCATAGGCGGTGAATTTTCGTCATTATTTACCTGGAAACTTGAACAAACGCGAGCCACACAATGACTGAAACTGACACAAGGGAACAGGCAACAAAAACATTTAGGGTCCGAGGGGTCTGACACCAGGCGGTTTATAGAAACACCTCTTTGGACACTATGAAAAACGAGTAAATTAATTGTCATTTGAAATGGAATAAATTATGATTAATTTACGCTTTTCACTTCATTTGTAATAATATATTCATATATATTTGAAATCATATTGTCTTTTATAATAAAGATTCGCATAGAGTGTACAGGATTTGGTTGAATGTCGGTCTCTTTTGAGGCTCAGCACACACGCGACTCAAGCGAGGGCCATTCAAAAAGAAGCCAAAGGTAAAAAAAATTATATTTTTTTAATTTTATTCATAACGCTTTAAATTGCAGCATATTTATTAGCAAACACAGCAAATTTATTAACAAACGCAGCATATTTAAACGGTCAAAACAGAGAAATTAATGATTTATAATCTTAAATTTCTCTGTTTTCAAAATTGCAAAGAAATAAAATATAAAAATTTAATATAAGGTATAAAAAAGTTATTGTTGTTAAGTCCTTCGTGTCGTCTCCGGACCCCGACCCTCGATCCCCCGACACCTCGTGACTTCAGGAGTCCCTGAGTTTTCTTCCCTGAGAATACAGAGGTGGTTTGCCATTGCCTTCCCCTGCGCAGTACCACGAGCCAATCATATGATCGGCTGCGCTGGGAATCGAACCCAAATCCGCTGGTTGGTGAGCGAACACGCTACCTCT
>JAUJYS010002190.1:0-15349 GCA_033995665.1 Melogona broelemanni
ATCTCCAAAGAGACACGAGGGTGCAGTATTCCTGTAGTGCACTAGGCGCTACGGTGAATTAAAAAAAAATAAAAAATAAATAAATGGTAGGATAATGGATAGGAAATTTTAATGGGTCTGACAATTGGAGAGGGAAGAACGCAGAATCGAGACGTAAGGCTTGATTATGCGAGCTTACATATGTGATGGGAAGGGAAGGGAAGAGGGATGCTCAATGTAGTGAATAGCACTACAGGAGGTTATTGTACCCCTCGTGTAGAATCCTTGAAGGCAATACAAGGATCCTATAGTTCTTATCCCTATAAAGTATCTTTAGCTTTAATTGGATTTTCTCCAAGACCAAAACTTGAATGCAGACCTCAAAACACAATCTGCTCTCAGAACATAATCTCAGAACATCAACTGCGTTAGACCGGCCATTACCTAACCAATTGAACTATCAGTCCCGTCAGTTATCAAATAGTGCAAATAAATATGGATCGGTCAAGTTTCTTCACTTGAATACAAACAAATTTGGCCGAATTAAAATATTCAAATTCAATTATCTAAAATTGTAAAATTCTTTTGGGAGAGAATAATTTTTCAATTTCAGGGGTTTTTCAAATGTTCGGTTTTCTAAGGCTTGTAATATATATAAGATCAATTGAGGAACGTGGGTTCAATTAATATTCTGTTAGCAGCTTTTACTTTGAAAGGACTATTGACAATTACAATAACCTCACAATGGGCAAAAAAGACCTGCATTTTTCTTTCAGTGGATAAACACATAGATAGTCAGTACTACTGTGATTTAAAAAAAATACAAATCCAGGAATCACACACAAATCCAAAATTCATGCACAAACTAAGGAACACAAATCAAGAAAACTATGTTTTATTATATAGGCGGGGGACAGGAGATACCGTGGAAGGTATCGTTATCGTAACAAGGGTACAAGACGTGTAAACAAAGGAAGAGGAAAAGGAGGTAAAGGAGCCCCACCTCCAGCAGCTGAACCTCCAGCAGCAGCTGAACCTCCAGCAGCAGCTGAACCCCCAGCAGCAGCTGAACCCCCAGCAGCAGCTGAACCCTCAGCAGCAGCAGAACCCCCAGCTAGTAAATAATTCGCAGAATTTAACAACGCCAGGCACCCCAATTATCGACGGGGTCTAGCCAAATTGAACATTCCACAATTGGTATTCATTGCAATTTATTTTACATGAAACTTAAGTGGATATTGCACATGGATAATTATGATAGCACATTATGGGCTTCCAGAAAAAAAAATATTGCCAACAGATCTTAATTTTGCCTTTGGTCATAACGTTTCAGAGGAAAACTTGGACATCCACTGTGTAATAACAATTTGTAAAAATATAGTACAGTAATACTAATTTATAAAAATATTAATAGTAAGTTAATATAATTTATTGCAAAACGAAGTGAATGGAAAATAAAATTTTCAAATGGATAAAAAAAGGACTGTTGTGATTTCGTGAATGTTGTCTTTCTTTTATTTATTTTATTTTTTGTTTACATTATTTATGCCGTCAACTAACCATTTCTAAAACATTCAAATATAATTAATTATAATTTTCAACTCCCGAAATCAGTTAAAGATAGGAGCCGTTTGATTAAAAGGAACAGTGAGATAGGTGTATCCTTGACCACCAGGATGGGCTACGGCAACGTTTCTAGCATCACTGTAGTTAAGTGTTCCCCTATAAAATCTAAATCTTGGGTGAACTACAAGTTCGTTTGAAGATGACTGACCATCCTGCTTCTGGGGTACATTGTGAAGAGTATAGGCGGTAGTGCTTAGTGCGTAGACAACATTGATCTGATGGTCAATGTGCATAGACTTGATTGATCTTGTTACCACATGGCCAGCCTGGACTTTGTCTATAGAGTTGGCTGTTTCGCCAAAGAATCACCCCTCACTCCGCCACAGGCCTTTCCCTGGCTCAAATGATGATGGAGCGCAGACCAATCTTGGCACAGGATCATATCCACCCGAATCACCATGCTTTTATTAGAGGAGTCCAACAGGACACGGCCCAAAACGTGGAGGCTGAGGCAGGAACTCGATCATTTCCTGGTAAGGCCACTGTATTTTCAAAGTGTTTCGTGGGGAAGGGGTACTCGGGACAGATCCTGTATTGACCATTGTACCGGCCCCAAATATTATGTTGTTGTTGATTCTAATGGGGCGACTTTCTGTCACCATATTTGTGACAGCTAAAATTTGAATACAAATCCTAGACAATCACGGCCCTGGTTCTGGTGCCCCAAAATGCTTTGCAACAGTATTTTCTCAAAGGGAAACAACAGGAAAGAATTGTGATTTATTTTATGTGTGAAATGAATATTATTTATTTTAATGTAGACAATTATTGAAAGACTTTTGCTCAGACAATTAACACATATTTTGGATTGAAATACAAAGTTATACATTAATAAATCAGTACTGTTAAATTGTTCAGACAGAAAATAGTTCTTAGGATTTTCTTCTTTGAAAAACAAAAAATGAGCTCAAAAATTGCGCACGCGAAAAATAATTATAGCCACGCGAGTTTGTTCACCAAAATCACAGTTTTACCGTTCGACGGAGAGGGCGATTAACCCCTCTCGGCGAGAGTCACGACGCGGCGATTCCCCACGAGTGGCACAGCGATTCGGTGATGTTGACCATGGGTTCACCCGAGGTCGGCGATGGCGGAGAAACGTGTCACCAACACATTTCTCAGCGGGCGGCGAATCCAGAAAAATCTGGCGGCATCCAGCAAAGTCCGGGCAAATCCCGACGAAAATTGGGCCACCAGCAGGTAGACCAATAACTGGAACAGTTTATTTAAACTCGCCAGACCTGATTTGGCTTAATTATTTTAATTGTTCACGCAAATTTTACCGAACGCGAGACTTCTTCATTTTTGTCGGCGGACAAACAACGGCACTGAGTAGCATAGCTTTTGACAGGTCAGAGACCAGCTCAGGCAACAGCAAAAACGAGAGTGAACTCCGTTCATCCAAGTTCAAAACACGGCACAATTAATTATGCTGATTGGCCGCGCGCGCGCGCGCGTTGATTGCTTCCAATTGGCTAATTGTCCGCGATTCTTCTAGAACCTTCGCGAACTCTCTCGAACTTTCTCCTCGGCTCATTGTCTCGGGCTGACCTTCGGCCAGCCCGCCAAATCTTTGCCTATTTTTTTTTTGCACGAATGCGTGTGTAAAGGGATTTGGTGGAAAGGTAAAGGTCAGTTAAGGACAATTTAGGAAAAGAGTTTAAAGAGGGTCGGATTGAGAAAGGAAGGTTCACTAAAGGGTCGGAAAAATGGAGGAAAGGAAGAACGGGAACATATTGCTGCAAAGCACATATTTCGCGAGCTTACAGATATGACAAGAAATGTTTATATTAACCGGGCATTGGGAATCCTGCAATTCGTGACTTTGTGAATATAAGAATTCATAACGTTATATTCCACCAAGACCGGGATACAGCGACATGAATAACGTTTTTTATTCATCGTTATGCAATATTTTCCCGGGCGCAACCGGGACGAACGTCTAGATTTCCCAGTTTTCTAATGAACATCCCTCCCCCTTATCCCGGGCGGAGCCGGGCGCTTTTTCTAGCTGAATATAAATTTTAATGATAAAATCACATTTTATATAATAATCTAAATTAATAAACAATGTTTTTTAAGTAGGAATATTCCCTTGCTGTACTTAATTTCACTACAGGAGGATTTTCGCCAGTAAACCAAGATCAAATAAACGTGAGCCTGCGTCGAGAATCGAACCCGATACCACCCGATCAGCAGTATGTTGCAATTCCCACTAAGCTAGACGGATCCTAAACGCAATAGTCTATTTTGACAGAAGCATTTGCAATACCAGTAAGACTCGTCGTGTAGTCGTCTACACTTTTATGGCAAGCGAGAAATTATAGATTGTTATGGTCACGGGTTCTGTTCCTGTATAGGGTTCTCGTTTATTCGATCCCGGCGAAAATATGCCATCCATACTGGGCGCGAAAACTAGGAGATTCGTAACATCTGAATGAACTTTGCGTCAGCAACAACACACCTCTATGTATCCGACAATGCGCGCGAGACCTAATATGATCAGATGAGAAGACCCTTCGCAACTGGAGCAAGACAAAAAACGAAAGTGAATATAGACTATTGCGTTTGCCTTTGATCTAGGAATTCAATCAATTTATTCGCGGTCGGTGGCAAGCGCAAAAGACGCAGTGGAAACTGGCAACAATTTTGGCAAGCATTCGCCTATTTGTTTGCAGACGCGCCAGAGAGACGTGCTCGAATAGAGACTCTGCCAGCCTGCCCTCGGGATGAATTCCGAGGAACAGATGCTTGGCATTCTGAAACACCTAGTTTCGTGTTCGGCTGCTTCCTGCCAGACTTGTCACGCACGGAACATTACAAGGAAAATCGTTTACCATAAATAAATATACATGTAGTTACTGTAGACATTAGTCATCACTCACGATTTACTTCTTGAGATTATACAGAATTGAGTTGGTGGGGAAAATGGCCGTCTGACATAAAACATTAAACAAGCAGTAACTAATGATGTAAATAAAATTCCAGCTATTGTTGCGATATTATCTGGGAATGAAATCATTACTTTGATTAACACTTTATCAACACTTTATATCCCTTAACGGAAATCGTGTTGCCTGGTTTTATGTAATGCCAGAACAAATTTTTATTTTTACAAATGAAAAATTTCTGTTCGACTTACGAACGTAAACTTCTCTGAGTATACACATGTAATAAATATAATAGTATGTTAATGCTTTAAATTATTAAAAATAGGATTTCATTTTGTTCATTTGATTTCTTAATTATTAAGCTATAGATATAAAAAAATGAGATCGTGTTATTTATTCGGTTCTAAGAAGATACCTCTCTCTAAAGAAGCTGTGATCGTTTTTTGTCGAGCTAACGGAATATTTTGCCAGCAGCTTCACGAAAATATTTTCGTGACACCGTACAAACGGAAGAATAAGCACAAGAAATTCAATTATTATTATTATTATTATTATGCTCATCTATTTCCTGAGTCGACATACTCGTCTCAGCAATCGCTGCCATTCCAAAAAAAAAAGTGCGGCTGGTTTTGCAAATGCGCAATTCCAGGAAATAAAGCTGGGCGCCGCAATCTGAACCGCCATCCCCATCCCCAACCCCCATCCAGTCAAAAGCACCACCGCCCATCCACATCCATACAGGAACAGGGCAAAGCCACATTGAGCTTGTTGAATGAAACTCTAGTGTCGCCATGATAAATACACAAATACGTCTGCGCTTACGCACAATTTCGCAAAGAGCGCCGCCCCCACCCCATAATACAATAATCGGCAAGAGCGAGCGATAGAAATATAGAGGCGACGTCGACGGCGACGGCTTTTCACTATTGTTATGGATGTTTTCCTCCACGAGAGAGTCGAGTTCCTCTCGGCTATGCAACAATGCGCTAGACCACTCGAAAATGAGTTCAAACCAATCGTCTTTCAACTGTAATTTGAAAACATAAAAACAGACGTCGATTCTTCGAAGTTTGCCGGAGTGTCTTCAGGCTCTCGGGGAATTCTTTGCGTCGTTCATGACATGCATCAATTGTACTTTATCTTTCTGACCTTTAGTTAAGGGGATTCATTAGCTTTTCCGCGTCAGAATCCCTAGGAGGATTTTGCGTAACAAAGATTATTTTTTACCTAGGTGGGATCTTCAATGTGCACCTGCCATAATACAGTGACGGTATCTAAGACTTGACGCTCATTTCTTAATTCCAACCACTACAAGAGATTGTGCATCCCTCGTGTCGCTATGACAATATGTGACCTGTACCTGAGTAACGAAAAAAAAGAGAGCCTGTCCCGGGAATCGAACCCACGGCTGTCGAGCCGCAGCCGGTTGCAGTACCTACTGGATTAGACGGGTCAAATATATTTTGCAGTCTGTTTTTTCACCGGTATTGACGGAAAATTGAACCTCGAGCCCGGCCGACAACTGAGCGTATAACACACTGAATAATACTTTATATCGAAACCTGATCGTCTCTTTGTTCGTGAGACTTTTAAAACAAACATAACTTAATGCAGTTTCAACAAGAAAATCTGCCACGTGTTATATTTCCTGTCTCAATATTTCAACTCATACATAAAATGGAAATCAAATCCCAAAAACATCTGGATGAGACTGTACTTTTCTTCCACCAACAAGAATAGCCCGGTCTCCCAGCTGAACCAGCTAAACACGTACGTTCAACACTAGCCAAATCCGCGGCCCACGCACTCACACCCAGACACGAGCAAGCACGTGCGCGCAACAAAGTAGTCCTAACGCGATATGGTGGTGGTGGTGATAGTGGGTGTGGTGGTGACGCATAGTCCCAGTTTTGGGTTCGTTTCCTTTTGAAAAGGAAACAGTTACAGTTCCCGTTCATCCAATGAAAATAGGAATCACTTCCCGTCGGTGGAACCACATAATTGTTACAGTTTCTCAAAAATTAAAAGTAACCTAGACGTTCCTACGATCTTTTTTATTTTAAATAACCTTGAAATTTCCGCTCCTTTTCCGTTCTTACGATTAAAAAAAAATAATAAAAAACATTTACAGGAACTAACGGACAACTGTAGATTGAATCAAGCAGACAAAAAGCTTTTAACAAATGAAAATCTTTCGCAGATTCTGTTTGATGCGGCAAAATTGTTCCGCTGGCGACACACTGACACACTTTGGATACTTGTACTCGTAGAAAATTGAAGACTATGACATAAGAAATCATTTACACAGAAAAGGAGCCCCCGTTCTAGTCTTTCAAAAATAGGTACCAGTCTCCGTTCCCGTTCCTCAAAAATTAAATGGAATCTAGGCGTTCCAAAGTGTACAAAGTCCGTTCCAGGTTATGTCAAAATAAGTCCTTTACACAGAAAAAGAAACCCCCGTTCGAGTTCCTAAAAAATAAAAAACAGTTCCCGTTCCAGTTCGTCAAAAATTAAAAAAAGAACCTCGGCGTTCCTAAGTTCCTCAAAAAAATGGAATCAGTTCCTAGGAACGTAACTTTTCCGATCCGTTCTTACCCAACACTGCATAGTCCGCATTCCCCGCGTCCGCCATAATGTAGTCTGAAGTGGTGGGGCGTCGCGCGGTGTAACGCGCGTGCGTGGCGCCTACGCGCGTGCCAAAGCGCTCGAGCCGCGATTTGTGTCCTTTTCGAGGAGGGCGACATAAAAGGGGTATCATTTTTAAACCGTCAAGCGAATCGCCGTTGCCATGGCGACAGCATGTCTTCCACCGCTTGTGTACAACGCCGACATAATACACATTTAGGTGGGGAATCCCATGTTAACGGCGGGCCCCCGCAACAACGGGCGTACGGCCACGCAGGCACGATTCTGTTCTCGCACCCCACTATCCCACTCCAGTCACAACCACCATCACCACTACCACCGCTACCGCCAACGCGAGTCTTGTATTTGTCTGATGGCGATGCCCCGGAACAAACAAGCGTTCCGGGCCAAGAAACGTCCCAACTTACCCAATGACGCCTGATGGACCAAATCACTGTCACATTGCCGCGTAAAGTACGATCCGTCTAGCTCAGTGGGTATGACAGCAGATCACTGAACTGGAAGTCCTGGTTCGATTCCCGGCGCAGGCTATCGTTTATTCAATCCTGGGGAACTGGTGAACATGTGCCGTTGACATAATGCGTAAGCAACACGAAGGGTACAGAATTTCCTGTAGTGATATTCACAACAGTAAGGAGAATTCCCCCACCCCCACCCAAAAGCAAAAAAAAATGTGCAAGCGGCCGTCAGACAGAAATTATAAAACTCCGGTACAAATGAGGGTGGTGTAGTGTTGAGCGTTCATGTGATTGCGGGTTCGGTTCCCAGCCGAGATCTCCCGAATTTTTCGGGTGAGAAAAATTCGTACACTTCCTTCGGAATGAAAATAACACTGTAAGACCCGTGTCTGTAATGTTGTCAGGTACACGTTAACATCCCCGTTGTCAAAGTCAGAAGCCTAGACTAGGCCAAATTCCAAACTACCAGGTAACCCCCTGGGGGCTTGTAGGCCACCAGAACAAACAGTATAAACTCATATATTCCCAAATATTGCCATAATGCTACGGCGTCGAAATTACCCCATCGAAATCTAAATAACTTGGCCAATACGCCCTACCAATGGGAGCATTTTTTGATAAGTGCCCTCGAGTCAATGCCGACCCCTGTTGACCATATAAATAATGTCAATGTTTCTGATCGCGTACTGCATCCTGCAGCTGCAAAAGATTCAATCCTGATCTCTCCCTGAAACCATCTATCCAATTAATACACTGCCTTATTCTAATACCGATCCCCTTTACCATTCCCAAGCATCATATCCTTTCCCTGGGCCGCATGACATGGAAAATGAAATGTGTTCCTCTATATAAACGTTGCAAGTTGTACGGTTTTCCGTGAGACCTTCGGGTTGGTCGGGCCTACTCACTTCGCCCATCATATTTCATAAATATGGATAAAGTAGGACAGCCGCTGCCTAACCACATTGCTTGATTTCTTCCGAAACAGATGGGGGGGCACACACGAATGGAATTGTGGTAGTTCGGCATGCACCAGGCATCCTTTCTTAACCACGAACGTCGACGGCGAGCTATACACCACCACACCAGCGCGAACATATAAAGTGGATTGGTCTCAGCAATAAACATATTTAACCCGAACGGAAAAGGCACGCGCGGCGGCGAGTACCGTCGCTAAAATAAAAATGCCCCGGCCCAAAGAACGCGGAAAACCTGCGAGTTCATATAATTGATCCGCGAGTGTTAAACTGAACGGGATGAAGAGCTCGCTTTCTCGTACTCTCTCGTGCGCACATGCATGGTATTAGACCAAATAATGAAAACAGGTCTTATAAGGTGCACAAACAGATATGTTTCTATTATTTTGTCCTACCCCTGTACCGTATCCATATATACATGTATAGGTGTATCCATACATTTCCTTCATAAATTAGTGTAATCGTGTGAGAAGTAATAATAAAATCTCTAATATCGCGATATATAACGGGGGCGATGCTGGTTAGAACAAACGGTCGGTGTTTATTTAGTATTTTGCGGGGCGCGGGAATATTAGACGATGAGGCAGCTGCTTATCGGCGGCAGCGAACAATAACACCCGGACGAAATGTATGGCGACATCAGAGTCACGTGAGTCTATTCTAAAAGCACTTGAGCGCGATTTGTGTAGCGCTTGGATGAAGAATATCCTTCAAATACAAAAGCTACACATTTTTCTGTGGGGAAATTTTCCTCACTGGGTGAACATCACTGCACTAGATTCTGCATCCTTCGTGTTGCTTAGGCAATATGTGAACGGCACGTTTTCACCAGTACCCTAGGATCGAATAAACGAGAACCTGCGCCGGGAATAGAACCCGGGACCACCCGTACCACCCACCCACCCATACCAACTGAGTTAGACGGATCGTAGAAGCGTTTCTATTAGCTGCATTTCCCACCAAATCACATTGAAAGAACATGTACAGTGTATAATAGACGAAAATAATTACAAATCATTTAAAGTAGTGCTATCTTTTCTAATCAATAGAGTGTATATAACTACAAGAGATTCTGTACCCCTCGTGATGCTATGGAGAGGGGCACATTTTCATCAGTTCCCAAGATCGAAAAAAACGAGGTGACCGCGTAAGTTAGGAACCGATCCGCCATTGCTCCTTTACTAAGATAAAAATGACCAGATTTTTATAAAGTTTGGCACAGATATGGAGTAAATCATTGAAAAACGTTGTGCTATTTCAGTTTTGTTAAAAATGTCCACCGACAGCAGCACCGTACGCGCGAAGGTCGGGATCGCCATTTCCGCACTGACACATCAATGCACGCTATTAATGCATGCGCGCCAGTTGCTCTAACGCAGCGAGACCTCAAAAATGCAAAATTTGTAATAATCCGGTAAGTTCTGGAGCTTCGGCTGGTTATACGGGCGTCCGGATTATTATAAAATTTGATACAAAAATATTACAGTATGAATCACTTTTTTAATTTTGTAAATTCAAATTTGAGGCTACAAATTTTGCTTTTTGACGTGGGGCTGCGTTAGAGCAACTGGCGCGCGATGCATTAACAGCGCCTGATATGTCAGTGCGGAAATGGCGATCCCGATCTTCGCGCGTTCGGTGCTACTGTCGTTGGACATTTTTAACAAAATTGAAATATCACATTGGTTTGCAATGATTTACTCTATATTTGTGCCGAATTTCATAAATCCGGACATTTTTAGCTGAGTAAAGGAGCTACGGCGGGCCGGTCCCTAATTTATGGCTCACGGTGTACAGTCGCTTTTACGATTATTAACAAATGGTAAAATGCTTATTAATTGCGCAAGTGCGGCTTTATTGATATTTTCATTAGAATCAATCAGTGTAATTACTCAACAGCGAATTCACTCAATAGCGAAAGCATCGTTTCAACTACTCAATAGTGAAAACATTAACGACCTTTATATGAATTCTAGAGAATAAAATAAGTCCTGTTACTTAACGTTCGATTGAGCACATGCGAGCATTACGAGTAATAACTATGAGTAGTGAATTAGCGAATTTGATTCAATTCCGTGAAACGTGGACCGTAAAGCTCCATTCGCTATAAATTTTACAACGGTCGAGCCACGTACGGGCAATTTTACAGCGTTTGTTGGAAAACGGTAGTTTTAAAGCTCTCAACACTGGCCTGCGAATTGATAGAATTTCAAATTGAGCGCACTGCAAATCAATGAAGCATTGACCCGTGTTTTTTTCCGACTAATTAATTATTCCAATTTTCCGCAGAGTTAAAATTGAATACGATATTTATTATATATGGTAAATACATTTTATTGAACGCGTTTTGAAACAACCGAATCGTGCAACGTTTCATATTATAACATAAATGGCACCTAATAATTTAATATTCTAATGAAATGAAACCGCTTTAGGAGCCATATAAATGCAATCAATACAACAAAAATGAATTAAAATATAATTAGTAACAAAGCTTCAATGTAAAGTGGTCTATTTAATTACTGTAGACAAAACGCTGTTACTAGAACAATTCGCAATTCCTTACAAAATTTAATACAATTCACAACTTAGTTAAATTAAGTGTAATAGTAAACACTCTTTATCCATCGGGTAAAGGAAATAGAATTGTCTACAAATTCGTTCATTAGAAGCGTGTAAAACTTAATCATTCATGAACAATAAAAATAAAAATAAAATAATAAATGCGCTAAATAAATAAATTTTCATAATGGACGACCAAGATTGAAAAAAGCGTCGTCTTTAAACTCGGGTTCCTTCGCCACATACACATGTGTATAAACGATATGAAACGGCATTAAACCAGTGAATGTTTAATTACAAACTGCTTCCGTCGCTAGTCGCTAGGTGGCGCAAGTGCAGCGGCTGTACATAAGCCCACGCACCACTCACACACACACACACACACACTGCGACACGCAACGCACGGAAAGAGAGCAAGTGAGGGAGAGAGAAAAAGAGAAGTCCGACGTATATTTTGGAACGAGCGAGAATATGTTGTCCCCAGGCAATTGATAACAGAGCAAACACGCATACAAAGGCAGATCACGTTAGCGAACCATTTCTAGGCAACAGCGGTTTCGCTGTACTAGCCATCTTCAGTAAGCTAAGAAGAGAAGAGAGCACGGAGAGAGAGAGAGAGAGAAAGGAGGATGGAAGTATAAAATGGAGGCGTAGGAAGAACGGTTCGCGAAGGCATTAAATGTAAACAGCGAGCGACACAATTGATGAACGCTGATTTTAATTTCCTCGAAAGAGCTCGTGCCGTACGCACCACCGCACGGCGGCCCGGGCCACGGAACTCGGGCCACCAAAGGCCGCAACCCTCGACTCCTGCTGCAACCGCGCGGCGGTTGAGAATCGGGCGAGAAGAATCGCGTTCTTAAAGCCGCGACATAGGAATACACGTTGTCTCTCTTGATCCAAAACACAATTGATTTTCGCCTGATAAAAACTTTCCGAAGCTGCTATCCTGTGTTCTTGGATCTGATGCTATCTTGGTTCGAAGGATTCTCATTTGTCTCACTGATTTTAATAATATATCGTCAGATCTTCCTATTCAGCCACAACAAGACAACATATTTCAATTAAATCTCAATATAGTCTAGTTTGAAAATATTTTTAGAATATTTAAATACTAATATTAGTATTTCGTAAATTTATATAAAGTTTCTTCTACGCTTTGACAAAATATTGTCAGATAAATTGAAGAGAAATTTTTCGAATAAATTAAATTACCAAATTATTCTTTGATTTTCCAACCCTCAGCCTTCTGGAAAAATAATTCGGAATGTGCCCATCACACGTTGAGTTTTGTACATTAAATTTTTGACATTTGAAAAGGGTTCTGAAATGTGCTGCATCAGAGTGAAATTATTCTATCATGTCACAGTCACAGTTTAAGTCACAGTTATTTTCAAACATTTTACTGATTAGTGAGATGGATTAGGTGCGACTACACTTTTGGAAACCGCTGCCCGCCGAGCATTCAAAACATAATGATAGCTCTGCCACTGCGAAGCAAGACCAAAATACCACTGAACACAAACAGAAGCAGATGCAGAATTCACGAAATTACCCTGTTTGCCAACAACGGACCAACAATAACAGTCGTATATGAGTGTGCAAGGTTTGTCGATTTCATTCACAAAAGGGCAGATGTACGTAACTTCTTATACAGTGGTTGGACAAAATAATGGAAACACTTCCATTTGTACGTGTGATGCCAGAAGAGTTCAAAAATAATGGTGTACAAATAGTTGTGTTTCCATTATTTTGTCCAAATCCAGGCAGCCAAGGTCGTTTCCACGAAACCAGCTATCCAGCCGACGCTATATGTGCCTATGTATGGAAATCTACAGTCAAATCCAGAGAAGCGAGGAATAGAAAGAGAGAAAAAAAACACTTTGATCTTTCTGACAACGAGGGGTACTTTTTTGGCCATAGACCAAATTCGATTCTGCATACAAAAGGAAAAAGTGTCAGCCGGAATGCCAAATAGTCCATTTTCAATAGTGGCGCCTCTGTGAAAGGATTCCCAGTCACTCGATCTCCCACGCTTCCCTGCATCAACACCCTTAGATGTCCTCCCCAGACCATGCATTGATTTTCGTTAACGTTGACCAAACGAGCAAAACTATAGAAAACAATAACAATTTTCAGATTTAATAAAACTGACCTCCTAGGATTCGACTGATCAATAAAGTTGAACACTCGTAAAAAAAATCACTATTTCCAACAGATTCTTTAGTTTTACATGAACCAAACGGAGTGAAAATTCTCATAAAAAGTGTCCTATTCAGGAACATTCACCATATTTTCTTATACGAACGCAATGCACAGCAACAACAGTCAATTTGAACCTTAGCTAATAAAAGCATAGTTCATTAGCAAAAGATTAACTCAAAACAAAACAAAAAATGAAACTCAAAACAAGAACCACAAAATTTAACTTCTACAGAATTCCTTATATCTGCACAGGTTGACCTGATATCGCATAGAAAAAGTTGTCATAAAATCTAATAATAAATGGACTCTTTTGTGAACAATACAAATGCTATGATATCTGCAAGATGCGAAAACACACAATTCATTCATTATTGACGGCAGAAAAAGGATCCGTCGCCTTCATCTCACGGGATAGGGAGAGAGTAACCCAGCCCTTAGCCCCAACCGAAGTTTTGGCTATGAGGGCTGAGAGTACACCATGCTAACAAGTATTTAAAAAAAACCCGATATGATACGAGAACATCGTATTTACAAGTTGAGACTAATTTCTTAATCGAATATCCCTTATTCATGATTCCCCATTAATTCTCAATTACGATTATTAACGTAGCTATGTCCTTCGCGTCGTCAGGACCCCGACCCTCGATCCCACGACACCTGGTGACTTCAGGGAGCAAGAGCCCCCCAGAGTTTTCTTAGCAGAATACAGAAGTGGTTTGCCTTTGCCTTTCCTCCGCGCAGTATCACGAGCCAATCCACCAGGAATACCGGGAATCGAACCCAGATCCGCTGGTTCGCGAGCGAACACGCTCAGATCGGACGTAAGTAGAGACTATCAGAATAATTTCTTGCCCGAGCCGGTCTTAGGAAGATGTATGTGTACATAGACGACCACGGAATTAAATGCATTCTGAATGCAAAAAAATTGATAGCCCATATGAAAGATGGCATCTTTTATCAACAGGCCAGAGTTGACTTTCGGCGTCGTCTAGCCGCCCTTGTCCACACCCGTTAGCCGCCTATTCCCCCCACCCACCACCCCCCCCCAAACCCCCACCCCAACTAGCGGCGACACGCTGAAAAATATAGGGCTGCACTTTATCATTAAAAACTCGACCTTTTAGCACATTCTCGGCGGGATCTAATCTCTTCCTTGAATGCGTTCCAATTCCACGTCATCGGTTTGCGCGTGTGTGTCTGCTGACGCAATCGTGCGATCGCCTTTGGTCCTTCCTTCTCCTTCTCCTCACGCCGAGCGGTCGGCGGGAGGAATACAAAGAAAATATATCCGGCCAGATTTCCTTTCCGGCAAAGACGAATTCACATTCGCATTCAAATTGGTACGCCACCAAACCACTTCGAACGGGATTGGAAAATATGAAATAAATTTCAGTCAGCAATTCAGGCATTGGCAAACCAACAGAGAAAACCTAAAATAAAATTGGTCGTCATGTGTCCTTTACAAATTGCCTAAGCAGCACGAAGGGTATTTAATCTCCTGCAGTGATATTCACTCAGTGAAGGGAATTTCCCCACAAAATATTTAATAATAATAATAATTTTGTTTAAAACGTAGAAAATTCAAAGAATAATTTTGATTGTTTATAAACGATTGCATGATCACGGTACGTCTACTTTAAAATACCACAACACAAGAAGTTAACATTCTCGGTTATAACAACGTCGGCATTGGGAAATTCATCTGATTGTTTAGTATTTTCCAAGCGAAAAGGAACATAACCCACTTCTACAAACCATCATCTATTTTTTTAAACTTTATATTAAGATGACTTGAGCGTTGATTGTTTGTCTGTTTGTTTCAACCGCTTTGCAGGTCTTTTAAATTACTTTTTTTTAACCACCGTAGCGCCTAGTGCACTACTGGATTACTGCACCCTCATGTCTCTATAGAGATGTGCGAGGAGCAAGGAAGGGGAGGGAAGAGGGATGGCAGCTGGAATAGCCAGACTGCAGGATCCACCCCTAAGCTCTGGACTCCCTAATG
>JAUJYS010002191.1:0-15347 GCA_033995665.1 Melogona broelemanni
CCGCAGTCCACGAGACCACTGAGCTAGATCGTAATTTAAAATTGCTGGTTTTAGGAATTTGTTCTGCATTCTAACTCCGTATATATTTTTTGTGTGCATTCCCAGTCGAGTAGTACCGAAACCTATCTTAGTGACGTCATGGTGATCGCAGCCACCAACAGACCGGATCTGTTGGATGACGCCATTTTGCGACACGGACGTTTCGACAAGATGATCTATGTGCCGCCCCCTGATGAAACCGTAAGGTTTTTTTTAAAGATTTATCATTGCATTCAGCTAGCTAGTGATAAAATAAGTTCGACTGAGAAACGTTAGTGAACCGCGCCCGATTTCCATCGGGAATGTATAAATATTGCAGGCTAGACTGGAAATATTGCAAGTGCTCACGAGAAAGATGCCGGTTCAGTGCGATTTGGAAACTCTCGTCCAGATGACCAAGGATTTCACCGGTGCAGATTTGGAGAACTTGTGTCGTGAGGTACGTTCAGCGTTTTTTTTATTTTTCTTGGTAAATTAAGCAAGTATTAGCCACCTACCTTAGCGCATCTTTTCGGAAGGATTTTTCAATTAATCAGGCCAGTATAAATAATCTACGTCTCATTCCCTTTTTACACTAGGCAAAACATCGAAATAGAAAATCAAGAATAACATTTTTTGAGAGTGCAAAATACATGTAGATAGAAAATTAACGGGAAAAATGCCTCATTGTGATATCTTCAATTGGCAATCCAAAAGACTTTTATAAAATAATTTAGTAGCCAAATTGGAATTTTGTAAATGTCAAAATAGTGTTGTCAATGGTCAACTAGGACTTACTAAGTTTACACAACTAACAATTGATTAATTTTACAGGCTGCCCTGCAGGCGCTTACAGAAGAAGGTATGGACCATGCCTTGGTCCGCCAGAGCCATTTCATCACTGCTCTGACCCACGTAACGCCGTCAGTCTCGCCAGACCAACTAAGACTTTATGAGAAGTTACAAACAGCAACATGCCGTTAAAAAACAAAGGTTCAACCGTGGATTAATGAAAAATTATATTTTACTATTTATAGTGTATGCAGTACATTCATTTATATATATATTTATATCAAAGAAATAGTATTTGCACACGGAAAATACATGTACCTGGTTATACATGTACACCCTGACAACGGAAGATAAGAATTAATATTCCGAATGTTTCTAATGTCTGTTCAAGTGCAATAACCGGAATCTACTTTTTTGCACGTAAATAACGGGTAGACGACTACTATGTCGGTTAGCACAGATATAATAAATCTATGCTAATGTGAGCAAGAAAGAACGACACGTGATGTTCAAGATGACAATAATTTACCGGTTTGTCATGCCGAGTACTCGGTGCTCGGGAGAAAAAAATATATTAGCCAAATATTTTATAAAGCCTTTACCACCTTTTATGGTCTCTCTCAATGCGACACTGATTCCGCTGTTTCGACCCTCAATCAATCGTCTTCGAGTTTTAAATTAGAGATAACAATAGTCAGTGTTGTTCGACTCGTATTTTTAATGTATTTTGGGTTCCATGGCCAAGTCAATTTAGCCTTCCAACTTTCTCATTATCAACAAGACCCGTTAATTTACTTCCAGATTTACATGAATGAGCCATAATTACCTTTCCCCCCTCGTGGGATCAGATATTTATGTGGACAACCAGAATCGGGGAGTCATCATGAAAACCATTCGAATGATTATGAACGTCTCTCCTAAGTGGACACTAGTTACACCAGTATCGTGGAGCAAAAAAATGACTGTTTTAAATGATAATTAATTTCGTATAAGTTGGATACCAGTAATGTTATAAAAGAAATAAATCAAATAAACATTTACATTTTTCAAACGGCAAACTAATAGAAGTTATGTCATGTTAATTGTGATTAGCCGATACAAACTTGACTTGTATATAGCATAGATATATGAAAATTTTATAACAACCAACCTTCCTCGAAACAAATGAAATGAAGAGAGAATAAAAGATACCTACACTCTTGCAAAATAAATAATGACGAAATGCAGGTTATGGTAATGCAATGTGTTTTTTGAAGGATTGTGTGCACTTCCAAAATACACAAATGCACGAAATACATGTATTTCAAATAACAACCTCTCTCCTGCGGCTATCACTCATACAAGACACATTACGTTGCAACGACAACAGGTCATTGAAGTCACGGTATTTACAAGTGCACACACACACACAAACACACTATAAGTTAGGAAAACCAACTTTGCCTGATACATTTTGGTGTTATTGCCAATTTCAATTATACTCGTTTCATCGGCAACGGGATATCCTTTCTTTAAAAATAGTTATTATGCCACATTACATCATTCAAAAAGAGTGCCACAAAAGGCAACTGCTCCCAACTGCCAAACTATAGATATACATCAAAATTTTACAACTGAATCTAAATATATTTTGGTTGCCCAACGTAGATCAAAACTCAAGAAAAGTTCTAGGTTTGGCATTTAAAAAGAAAAGCAATTTTACACGTAATACCCAAAAAGCAGAAGCGCTAAACTATTTTTCCACGAACTGATATTTATATTCAGTACAACGAGCAGTGTTATTGTTGAAACTGAACAAATTGGGGAAAAAACGTGACATTTCTTTCCAGCTATCGTCACACATTTTAAACCAAACGTTTAAAAACAATAAATTTAAAACTAAACAATCAAGTAGAAGAAATCATAACTAACTCGATCGGAAAATTAAAAAAAAAATCAATGCAACAGCACGAAATTCGGCAAACAAGTTCCATGTATGAATATACTTACTGTAGATTCACACTATGCATTTCGTTTTGACGTATCAAATTATGAGGCCTGCTTGGGGATGATTGCTACGAAACTAATGTACACGTGGTTTAACCAAACAATGTCATTCAAAGTGAACGCCTGATTTGACCATTGGTCAACGAGATACCAGCTGAAAACGCAAGTCTTAAGAACCAAAATGGGTCAACGGTATTGTGAGTTATACTCCATTGATGTCTCAAGATTCTCCTCGCTCTCAAACTCCAAAATACATTAGAATAGTTGATAAATTTCATCGATTTTAGACCCTATCACGAGAGGGAAGATAAAGAAATTGAACAATCAATCTCATCGATTTCCAACAAACTTGTTGGTCGCGTTAAATATAACACACACACACAGACCTGCTCTCATACCAATAAGGTAGAAACGAAATTCAGCAATTAAATTTATATCGAATCATACTTTATATGATTGTCAAAGAAACCGGCTTCAGCTCCTCTTATCCCTCTTCCCACTAACTGTCAACAACAATGCCGCAGGAACAAGTTTAGCAACCAAAATTAGCACTTGAAAGTGAGGCCTCTTGTCAGTCGGTTTTCGTAAGTAACAAAATTGGTTTAAAAACAACTTCCAACGGGTCACTTGATTTACTATCACTCTCGTCCCGACACAATTAAGTTGTGTAGCGAGCGAGAAATGAATTTTCAGATTCTTGCTTTCAAACTGATCCAACCATGTCTATATTTCACTCAAAGTAGAACAACATCCAAAGACTTCCTTTGCCTTTCTCCAATGCCAAGTTGAAACAGAAACAAATACGACACAATTACGTGGTGATGAACCAAAAGTGGATCTCTGAATCTTGTTTTCAATTTGCTGGTGACTAACAAAATCATGAAAATCTGATCGTTTCACCAGTAATAAGCTTAGAATATGTCTGAAGCTTGCCAATTTTTAGTTTTAAAAAACTAGATTGCAAAAGTTAGAAATTATTCTGTTTTGGGGATAAATATGGGGAAATGGAACTACCTATCCTTTGAACTTGCCGACGCATTAGTAACCAGTGCAAAAAATGGCGTGATCATGACACCATACTCGGTCAACGTCGACTAGCGTATTCGCCGCGTCTTGAACATTCATTTTTGATTCCAACTTGGCACGAATAACAGGCCCGAATTGAACGAATCCTTTATTTTGTAAATAAAAGGGCAGAGGTATTTCTAGTGGATCAACACGCTCAAAGCGCAATGCACGGCCAAATAGCCATAATTCTTACACGTCCACGACGTTTCTTGCTCATAAACTCAGTATGAAACGATCACTTAACCTATCACTGACCGCCCATCAGGCAAACAACACGATCGAACTACGTCAGAGCTACGTCAAACGGCAAGTTGTCGCCAACTATGAAAACAAACGCCACTTCCCAAGTACAATCGAATGACTGACTGCCTCAAACAAAACCAGGTTTGTAACATTCGGAGGAAAAGAAACAAGACTTTGCGAACAGATTGCACGTAGAGCCTACCATAGCATTATATTTCTCCCGCCGGGCAAATCCGAGACGACCGATGAAACTGGAACGCCGTTAGCGGTCATCCACTAGAGGGGGGAGTTTTTTTTTGGTGGGTGGTGACAGCACTAGGAGGGTGCGTGGGGGATGGTATCCACATTGTAGGGTGGCGGCAACCGTCAACTGTTAACCTCGGCCTGTCTCGCCCGCTTGGCCAGCGGTTCTCGCTCCTTCTCCTTGGCGTCCACCAGTTTGGTCAGCGTGTAATTCAACTGAGGTAAGTATTTGATCATGTCGTCGGTGCATATCAGAGTCACCGGCGTGCCTTCCTTCAGGCCGTTGATGTGTTTGCGAAGCACTTCCTCTTGCAGTCTGAAAAGATGCGAATAAAAGGAATCATTCAATAAAAGGAGTCGGAGAATCCATTCGACCATCTGTGATATCACCCTAGAAATGTCATATTAAGGGTAAGGGCGAATGGCCGATAAATTTCCAAATAGAAACATATAAAACAATAATAAAATAGAAGTCCATATGTTTGAAAAATCAATCTCACCTGTTGCAGTCGAAGAGGCGCACGCCGAACACTGACGTCAGGATATCCTTGCAGCGCTGAAGTGAGGCGCGCGGCTTGGTGTTCTGCGCCAGCTCCTGCACGGGCACCATCAGCGCGGTAGTGAATTCTCGCGGAATGGAATTGACGCACCGGTACTTGGTACCCAGGATCATCACCTGTTGCACCTTGTAGCTGGGCCCCGTCCCCTGTCCTCCTCCTCCGCCACCGCCGCTACCGCTACCACCACTGCCACCTGGCGACGACGTAATCCGCCTGTCGCGGTACTCGCCCGCCCTCTGCTGGTGCAGTTGCTGCTGTTGTTGCAATTGCTGCTGATGCGCCAGCACGGTAGCGGCCAAGGCAGCCTGTTGCTGCTGCTCGCCCTCGTGTTTGGCATTCAGCAGCATCTCGTGGAGTTTGGACGTGAAGGCGAACTGACCGCTGGTGGCCCCGGCAATCACGCTGCTGGCGTGCAGCTGGAGAAAGTTGGACAGGGCCTCGGCGTGGGTCATGACGGGAGGCGCTGCCCGGCTACCCGGATTGGCGTCGTGTCGTCCGTTGGTGGAGTTGACCAGATGCTGGTGATGCCGCGGGTGATGTGAGGGGTCTCCGCCCGAGACGCTGGCTGGCACCTGGTTGGCCGGCTTGGGCGATGACATCTTGCCCACCACCGACGCCGACGACATGGCGTGGTGGTGGCCTGGCGCCACCACGAAGGCCTCCCGACCGCCGGTGGCAGACGACGAAGCGGTGGTGCTGACCAGGTGCCGGGCCAACTGCTGGAAGGTGGCGGCGCCGTTGGTCAGGTGTTGGCTGGGAGACAGGGAGGTGGTGTAGCCGTTGGCGAAACCGGTTCCGTGCTTGGACGAGCGGGTGGAAACCGGGTTGGACGTCCGCTGACTGCCGCTGCTGACCAACGGTGGTGGCGGCTTGGAGAACGAACTTTGGTGCTGCTGCTGCTGTGATTGCTGGTCGAGGGTGCCGAAATCCAAATTTCTGTGATAAAATGGAGCGCTGTCATTAGACCAATTTTCAAAATAACAGTCAAATGTTTTGCATTGTTAGGTTACCTAAACGGAATTGGCAATTGTAGATATATACAAGAATGGAGAGAAATTGAGAAGGCCTTTTCAATTATTTTGCACAAGTTTTAATCGAAAAAATGCTATCCGTTTAACAAGTACATAGTGCCGTAAATAGTTATAGAGCGCGTGGACAACTATTTTCAGTAGGAAATCGAATCCTATTCACCAACCATGTGCACAATGAAATCACGATAGGGCTATTAAAAATACCATTATGATACCATCGTTCCCTTTCAGTATGCCTATAAAAAAAAATGAATACAATTTCTGACAATGAACAATTATTCTGAACTTC
Source organism: Melogona broelemanni (assembly GCA_033995665.1). Classification (NCBI taxonomy): domain Eukaryota; kingdom Metazoa; phylum Arthropoda; class Diplopoda; order Chordeumatida; family Chordeumatidae; genus Melogona; species Melogona broelemanni. Next base: position 6,231 of record JAUJYS010002191.1, read on the forward strand.
CAAATGTTTATTCTCAAACTTAAATATTTTTTTTTAATGTTGGCATATACTCTGTAATAACTCTTTAACTTCGTTATCCACAATTCCTTTTAACGTTTTTACAATTCAACTATCATAATATTGAGTGCTTTGCACGACGAAATAGCGCTACGGTTGACGAGGCAGGCGACACATATCACTTTCCGCACAAAGTAATTTTTTTTTCATTTTTGTATAGATGAAAATTCACCACCAATGACCAACCTTATCTGGGCAGCCCGCTGTCCAGGCACGCGTAGCAACGGAGGCGGCTGATAGACTAAATTTGTGGAGGCGTTGGTGCCGCTACTGGTTCTGGCCACGGGATAGGGCAGACTTCCGTTCACCTAACGGAATAACAAAAATTAATGGGCGAGATCAATTCGGAACAGGCACTGATCTCAAATGCATGATGGCCGAGCAAATTGACCAAATACAGCGAAATTTTAACATATTCCTCCAAGTATAATTCATAGTGTAATTTGAAAACAAATAACAAACTCATTTATTCTAACAATAAAAATTAAATATGCCAATAACGACATCATACATGTGTATACGTTATCACATGCTTAAGCAATAGTGTGTTGTCAATTAAAACAATAATGAATCGGTTTCAAGTCGATATATTCTGGGTTATACTGATTCGTACCTTGGAGTAGGTCGAGCGTCTCCTATCCAGCGCTTGCCGCGACGACGCGCTACTCGCATCCAACCGTCCACCGGCCGTCGCGCTTCCGTCCTTGGTCCCGTTGTCGGAGGAGGCGGCGGACGTCGACCGCAGGTTAAGCTGGGCGCTCAGACTCTGGGCGTAGTGCGCCAGATGCTGGGGGGTGGTCGGGCTGGGCACCACGGGCGACGCCGTCGAATAGGCCAGCGAACTGTGCGTCAGCGTGGGCGACGAGGCCGTCGTTGCCAGGTGGAGCTGACCCTGCTGAGCGTAGGGAGCGGCGGCCACCAACGGCTGGCAGTGGGTGGCCGGATAGCACCCGGCCGTGTCCAGCGCGCGGGCCGCGTTCACCGGACCCCACCACTGCCCGTTGTAGATGAAAGCCTGCGGGCTGGGAGAACTGACTACGCCGCGACTGGACGACATGGTGTAAGTGGCCTGCTGTTGCTGCTGTTGCGACGATAGCGTCGTGTGCATGGGGTAACATAATTGATGCGAAGAGCTGGCCGTGCCACTGCTGCTACTCCGCGAACTTTGTTGCGCGGCGGCGGCGGCCGCTACGCCGCGAGTACTGAAGTCCACCACACCATTGTCCCCGACCTTCCCGGCCCCGACTTTGGTCACAGACGGCGCCGGGCGCGAGCCGTCTGACGCCGTGCCGAAGAAGGCCGACGTCGATCGCCGACCGGATCCGTCCATCGAACCGTCCGCGTAACCGGACGCCGGAAGCGCCCGCGGTAGTCCGTAAGCCGCGTTGTTGGCGGAGGCGGAGGCCGCCATCGGTTCCTTCCGTCCGATCAGACCGGGTTCACTGCGACGCTGCTGCTGCTGCTGCATGGCGGCAACGGTCCTCGACGCAGCAGCAGCGGTAGCGGTGGAGGCGGCGATACCGGAGCGGCCCTGTTGTTGGGTGAGGTGCGCCCGCTCGGCCGGCGAGGTGGGCCACCACTCGGCGAAGGCGGTGGGCCGTCGCGACAAATCGTCCAACGCCACCACCGGGCACGAGTCCACCGCCTCCTCCAGAAAGTCGTGCGCCAAACCGGCCACCTTACAACAAAACTTGATGTAGGACATCTCCCACGGTTCAAGCTTGGCTGTGCGCATATGTTCGTTGGTCGGCACCAGCCGTTCGCTGAGCGCCAGCGGCACGTAACGCAGTCCGTCGCCACGCCTCACGTACGGCAGTAGGGTAACGGCGCTGGAGCCGGTGTAGCTGACCACGCCGCAGCGCTCGTCCCGTTCCCGATCGGTCGCGCTTGCCGCACCCGGCCGGTGATTGAGCTTGCGGTGGCAGGTGGAGAGGAATTTGTAGAGCTGTTTCACGTCGTCCACCTGCACCACCAGGTCCTTGGCCGTGAACGACTCAGGGCCGTACTGGCGGTCGCAGTGACGCATGTTGATCTCGTTGAGCAGCACGGCCTCGTTGTCGGTGATAAAGTAGCTCTTGATGTACGTGCAGCTGTAAACGTCCGGGTGCAGGGCCTGTCAAGAGTGGATACAGAATGGATAAAGTTAGGACATCTGAAGGCAACAACAAGTATTTGACTACATTTTAAAACTTATTATTACAATTAAACATATCTTGTCAGTCAAATTATAACCAACAAAGAACATTGCAAATGTCGTTGGATTGGATTGGATTGGTTTGATTATTATCTCTTGAAAAGCATATTGACTTTTCTTTAACAATCATACATTGTCAATCACTAGTGAATATCGCTGCAGGGGATAATATACCTTTCTATACGTTTGAGCATTTCGGAGGGGCGTGTTGACTAGTTATAAATGAAAATTAGGTGTACCTGAACAGGTACCTCTTACTCTCACTTTCTCGCCCGGTTCACCAAGTGCGGATCACCCTTGTTCAGCAGCGGTTATCTGATGGAAGAGCAACGCCCGTTACACCAAACACAAAAAAGCTCACCTGCAGATATCGTTTGAGCAGAGTGCGCTCGATGATGCGCACCGCCGTGAAGCGCTCGTCTCCCAACCGCAGCAAGAACGGCAGGTCCACCTTCTCCACCGTGGTCCAGCCGAACACGCCGCGCACACTCTGCAGGTCAATGGCCGGACCCTTATCCTTGTCCTCCTCTTCCTCGCCGTCCCCGGCCTTGCCCTTACCTCCGCCGAAGTACGACGAGATGGTCTGCTGACCACCGGTCCGTACGCGCGACGGACCGCCGCCGGGCAGCTTGCGGTCCGGGTGAGGCGGGGCGTTGGGCGGGTACACGGTGGGTCGTTCCAGCAACTGCCGCAGTTGGTCCTCTTCTGGCGCGGGCGGTGGCGGTGCCGGCGGCGCGATGCGCTCCTGCTTCACTCGTACCATGGGTGGCGGGGAGGCAACGGGGGCTGGGGCGGAAGCCGGAGCAGGAACGTCCGCCGACGCGGCCACGACTGGAGCGACATCCGGTGGCGTTGTCGGAGGGGCCGGTGGAGTGGCGGAAGGTGGTGGGGGAGGAGGCGGTGGGGTGGGATCCTCGGGAGGGGGTGGAGGTGGCGGTGGTGGCGTCGGAGGTGGCGGTGGCTGGGGCGGGACGGCGGGCGACGCCGGACGGGTGCCGGGGTCGCTGTTGGTGCTGCTGGCGGCGTGAGCCATGACGTCCGGCCGCTGCTCAGCCGCATACTCAATACTGCTGGCCGTCGTTGCTGCGGCTGCCGTTCAGCAGCGCATTATGTCGGTTGGGTACTGCGGACCGAATCTGTCAATAGAAGTGAAAAAACACAACATTTTAAATTAAATTTGAATACACTGTCTAATAAATTTACAACATTTACCAGAAATAGCGAATCAGCTTTTTTTTTCACAGGGATAAATGTTTGCCAATGTTTGCATTTGAAAGCCCCCCCCCCTTCTCTCAAGAAGCGACCTAGTCTAGGCTTCGTGAGACCCGTGCCTGTAACCGATAACGTACAGACAAGAGGAATCGTCCATTCCGAAGATAGGGCACAACATTTTTCACGCCCGAAAAATTGCGGAGGTTTCGATCGAGATTCGAACCCGCGTCTGGGGCACAGAAGGCGAGAACGTCATCCACTATGCCACCAACCAGTACGACTCAAGCTGCGTGCTGTAATAATAACGATAAAGAATAGGCTATCTGGGACTGAAAGCTCGTATTCAAGCTGCAAATCGAACTGGCCCCGAATCGCTACGGTTCGACTCGGGCTGAAACCGTACCCACACGCCAATCGTGTCCGGCCTAGCATAAGTGTGTGCAATAACAGGTGGGAGAGAGCTTCAAAATTCGAGGTTTCGAATTCGTAAAGCTTTCAGCAGCAGCAATTTTCGATTACATTCCGTAATTATTGAATGCCGTTCGCAAAATCCGCCTAGTAATTCTAGATCACACTTCACCTATCTGTAGGTGTACCGAAAGTTGTTATTTCATATTGTAAACCACTGTAAATAAAGAGTATGCCATATTTTAATAGTTTGTCGCGTCCGCAAAACGCAGATTGGCATGCATGGTTAAAACGAATGTGCGACACATACGGCATTGCAGGCAAATGTTTTCTTGGTTTTGGAACATGAGCTCGTGAAACATTAATTCAGTAAAAAAAATGTATAATGTTGCTCAACAGGTTTTTTATTCTACAATTAATAGATTTTTTTGTCCTTTCTCCGATGTCAATCTGATCATTGAATAAAATTGGGTGATCTGGTATTAATAGCGCATTTATAATGCAAAAACGGACTTGTTGAAATGGAGTAGTTAAGCGTGTTAAGAACTTGAGAATGGAATGAATGAAACTATAACAAACCAAATATTGAATTGAATGTTTATTAGAGTTCAATTTAATTTAAAGCTTTTAATATAAGCAAAAGCTTTATTAACCAGTTTGTCTTCTGGCTATTTTGATTTTTTTTTTTTTTTTTTTTTTTGCTCGAGGGTCCACTGTTCCATATGCCAGATTTATACCATTAACGATTGTCAATGCATTGTTTGAATGGATTACCCACTTTTATAACATACGTGAATTGAAATTGATTGAAACGGTGGTTTGAAACTGAGGTTCGCATTTATCATTAGTAAGAAAATTACACAAAAACGCGTATAACTGTATTTTTGGACAACTAAGTTTGCTCACGGAGGCCGCAAAAAACCGACAGATCAATTTCACATATCAAACAGCGTTTATTTGGTCAAATCATCACTCGACGGTTCCACCCCGTTCATACTCGCATATGTAATGTATCAAATTTTCACAGAGGTCAACAAAGGTCGCATGACATCCAATTCTTGGTATAACGGGAGAATTTTTCTTCATATTTTCTTCGCAATCAACAAGAACAAAACCTTTAAATTTGTTTTAAATTAAACCTCCAGCTATTTAGCAGCTCAACATCAACATTGTCATTGCATTGTTACAGCGACATCTAGCGGCAGTCCTGAGCAAACCAAAATCCCAAGGGGAGCCTCCGTTTGCCATACAACAAACAAACAAAAAAACACCATTTCGCCCCCATTAATTGCCGGAGACAATCGCCGCGGTCAAAGCCCGCTAACAATTACCAAAAAACAACCTCACTTGACAGCACGGCCATGCCAAACACGATGCAGCGTGAATGGGGTATCCCGCCATAGCCCGCGGCCATTTGGAATTTCGGATAGGCATGGAAGCTAGTTTCGGAATGCGTCCAAGTGGAAAAAGAGACCGAAGAGACGTTCAAACCATTCGCCGAGCTAGGGGGGGAAGGTAGGGAAGGGCGAAACGAAGAATTGTGGGTCGGCGCGGTAGGTCTTATCAGTTCCTTGCACACGTGCGCGCGCGTTGTCGTTGTTGTTGAATCTTTCGTTGTTCGCTTTCTATCCAGACATCGAATCGATGAAAAAAGAAATAATTTTTATTTGTTGCGAGAGCTACCTTTCTTACCAAGCTCCCATACCGCACCAAACACGGCCCAACTTCATATTTCTGGATCCACCCTACCCCTGAACAAGGAGTTCTGGGTTTTCCTCCCACCCCTCCTCCACGAAAAATGTGGGCCGTCAATAAGATTGCCTACGCAAGTCGGCTTTCCACAAAGGCTGCGCGCGCTGACGTTGGTCTCATAATTACATTACGGCTGCAGTAATTTTTCTTCGTTTCAAATACCCCGTTCACACTGAATATCAGCCTTATCTAATTAAGCCAACCCCCATGTAACGGAAACAAATCGAAGAGAAGAAAAAAATGTACCGTTTTCTCATACTATTTTCTTCGTCAAATTCGTTCATTAAAATGCCCACATTTTAATGAAACACAGGTCAGAGTCTCCCTGGACCATCCTGGTTCATGATGCGTTATTGTTATGCGTTACTTGTCATAGGCAAAGAATGAATAACCCCAAGGTGGTCAGTGTAATGCTTAAGAGGACAATGGGCAAATTTCGCGTTGCGTGCATTTGTTTTTGTGTTGCGGGAAACCATGCGTGAATGGGGTACACGTAGACCATAGATATACAAGTATAGCTAGCTCGTAGCGAAATACAACGGTAGTTCTCGTTTCGTGTTCTTATTTCATCCCCCTCACCAAGTGCGCAAAACATAACCACTCTCCCCCGCAAATAAATGGTTTCACCCACTTTCAAACACGATCACACGACACAACCCACATCACCCATGCAACCACGGTTCCCAAACTTTGCGCATTCAATTGTACTCCTTACATCGTGATATATAGCGCCGAGAAGTATACAGAAACTCCTGCGGTGCTGCAATTCATAAAAATGATGTACAGGAAGAAAATGATGTAGCAATTTTGAATAATTTACGTATCGGTGGATTTAGCGTATGCAATGAAACCCAAAAGTTAATTTCCCTTCGCACTATTAGCTTTAGCTCTCGTTGATCATTGTCGTAGATAAATTAGAACAAATATTGCGAAAATGTATAAAAATATATATAAACGACCTCAGATTGCGCCCAAATAATCGAAAATGATAAAATATATAAATATTTGGATAGTAGTTGTATATTGAATTGCAAATTAATTTCAATTCCTCGAAGAACAAATAAGATAAGAACAACAAAATAATGACCGTGCAAAAACAAAACGCTTTTTAAGTTTTGGTTAATCCATTATAGGACCACCAATGTTGTTTTACGTACAGATTATCATCGTCAACTAGTTAGTGGACAATTAAAAAACACTTGTGCTGTCGAAATAAAATCCTGATCGCAAGACCACCAAATCAGATTTCGATGTATTTCTCGAAAATAAACGAAGATACAAAATTTAACAACGAAAGTACAAATATAACGAAAATTACATTCAGTCGGTCGAATGAGGTTCTGATAAACTGATTGTCATTTCGCATTGTCAAATAAAAACAAATTAAAATTTATTGGCACTTCAAGGGTCCCGGTGTAATCGTAAAAGACGACGCGTGGTAGCAGTTTAAGATAACATTTATGCGGTAAATGTAATCGATTAGTCCAAGCAATCGACTATGTCCGGTATGTACACCCGAAGTCGTTGTGCCGATTTATCGCAATTTTAGACCAAGGAGTCCCCAGAGGGACAACAATTGTACCTAACTGTTGAATGCCTGTATCGCGCAATGTGACACAAAAACACATTTTGGAAATGCACTCTCCATTGTCTTTTGTCGAGCAGGTCATGCAGAGAGATGCCGCAGAATGATCGTTTCGAAACACCGGAAACTCAACAGACAAAAAAATGAATAGATTTAATTTTGTTTTAGCGAAAACAATATTAAAAGTTGCAAAATTCACACATGGAAATGAACGAATGAAGCATAAGCATATCTTAATCGCTGCATATTTCCAGTTATGTTTCGATGCTTGCAAAAAATAGATCTATTTGGAAATGTTTTTTTTTTTTTTTAAATAACATTTCAAAAATGAAATTGACAAATTTATGAAATCAGGGGTAACAAAAGTGGAACAATGTTAGGTGTTTGAATCACTCCGTGTTAACCATTCGTCAAATACTGGAATACGAACGAGTGAACCCCTGTGAACGGGGTACAAGGGTAAATAATTTCCAGTCCCGATTTGGCACCCGAAGTTGGGGCATGGGTCAGAAAAGCTATTCGGCGAAACGGGATGGGGCAAGGGTGTGTGGGCAAAATAAGTTCGAGCGCGAAAACTTTTAACAGTTCGTTCGTGTAACCCAACACCCACAACGAACATTCCAAGTGGCATCCGAAAAGGTCGCGATACCCCAGCACCCCATCCCCGCCCCGCTTCCCAAAAAAAAAATGGGATGGTGGGGGAATTGTAATCGAAACTTGGGCGAAAGGGAGATTCGAACCGTCAGGACAAACTGGCAACTGCTTCCGCCACAGCACGATGGCAATACGTAATATTCGTTCCACTGTAGCTCAATTGGTGGTTGAAAGTCAGGGGAGTCAAGGGATCAATTTTCGTCGAGGGCTGGGTTTTTTTCTTTGCCAATTATGTACACCAATAGATGAGACGTATATTTTCACCAGTAGCATGGGGTGGAATAAACTTACGCCAGCGCCGGGAATCGAACTCGGGACCGTCGCACCGCAGTCAGTTTCAATACCGGCTGGGCTAATATATAAGCGCTTCCCACCCATATAATTTTGAGGCATCACAGTAGACACAACCGAACCATAGATAATGCAGAAACGCCTTGAAAAGTCTATGTAAGACGTTAAATGAATGAAATTCGCGCAAAAATAATAATTTTGAACGAGAAAACTGTCGCAGGATTAACAAAAGAGACGACGACGTTTAGTGACTCATTAATCTCTCATTTTTATAAGACGTTCAAGAAAAGAGTCAACTACCGACCAACTTATAAATTCTGATTCATTATTCTCTCTTTTTATAAGGCGTTCAAATAATAAAATAAAAACTTTCTTTAAACATCTACATGCACTAAATGTGTATGGCAAGTCACCCCAGTCAGCAAATTCACTAGAGGCAATTTTTATTTCTCAATTTCAAAGTGGATCTGCTCGATTCCACTCACCACTGAGTGTTAAACCCATTCCGATCGTGTAAGCCAGGCTTTACGATACGGGTTTCGATCCGCGCCGAACGAACGATGTTTCAGGCTCGGCGTAAAGTCCGAACAAGGTCCAAAAGTCAGCCGCACACTTGAATAAAGTCCACAACGTCCCGACCAAAGTTCAGATTCTCTTTGAACTCAGTTGGAGTTGTTGCCATCCTCTCTTTCTCTCTCTCTCCCTCCCTAACCCACATCGGACGCATCAAAGTTAGATCTACCGCGCGATTATTAATATTCTGAATTCCAAGGTCGCATCTTTATTTTAATTTTAGCATTATTCAAGACCATGGCAAGGATGCAATAAAAAAAAAATCGACGAAACTGTCTCGACTGGAGACAAACTTTAAAACTCGTACGTACTGGTGGCTCAGTGGGAATGGCAACATCCTACGAAGCCGACGGTCCCGGGTTCGATTCCCGGCGCAGGCTTTCGTTTATTC